>CM042147.1:1940311-1947811 GCA_023376005.1 Doryteuthis pealeii
GGACGATTTATTTTATTTTTTTACTTAAATTTTAACCGTTAGTTGTGTTTAAGGAAAAAAATAGATTAATAAAAACAGATGAATGAAAAGACAAGTCAGAATTAATAAACATGTACAGACAAAAAAACGTACTTTCAATTTCAATATTACGGGCGACGCATGCTTTTCTTAAGTATGAATGACCAAAAGTGTAATAATCCTTGTGTTTTTTATGTTAATAAATTCTTGGAAAATATTTATCTCCCTTAAAAATTAGTTCTCTTGCGGCCCTCTGTAGGAAAATAACGTCAAAAGAAAAATGGTTAAAAATACAACTAACGGTTAAAATTTAAGTAAAAAATAACATAAATGGTATCCTTAGTAATAATTAAATTCTTAAAATCTATGCCCAAGCCAAATTTTTCCGTTTTAATTTTGACGACGATTTGCAATTTTAACCCTTATGTCATACCCGCATAAATGCGGTGCGAGATAAATACTTACAGGCATTAGTGTACGTGTGCACATTCAGAGTTAATCAGGAAATAAAAACTCATTATACATTGCCTTGTCATTTGTGCCAGAGATGGAATTAAAAGTCAGAGCAATGACAGATATCTCATAATATCCAGTCTGTCGAATTGCCAACGATATTAATGAAATATCCAGCCCCCCCCCCCCAAACAATTCTTATCAGTTAATGAACAGTGTGCAGTGTATTCGACATATCAAAATTGCCGCCAGACGCGCCGCTGAACTACAACTCACAATATCCATTCTTGCCTCTTTTCATAACGCAGTCGATAACCTTCTGAGTTTATCCAATTATCTCACGTTGTATTTTGACATCGTTTAGATTTCTGTGTCATTTCGTTTCCCCCGTCCTTTTTGTTGGAACAATATCTATTTCAAGCCACCCAGTGCGAAACAAATTCACTACAATAGTTTCCAGATAGTTTTTTACACACTGAACTGCCAAACGGAGTCCAATACGTGATTTCAGACCTATTACCTTTAGGCACCCCTTTTTGATCTCCATTAAGAAAGAACGTGTTTTTCATTTACACCGTCAATATCCGGTTGTTTCTTAGGTGTTAGGGTTAGGGGTTAGGGTTAGGGGTTAGTTTAATAATTTTAGAAAAAAATCTAAAAATCGTCTGTTAAAACAAACGGATATTGACGGTGTAAATGAAAAACATGTTCTTTTTTAATCGAGATCAAAAAGGGGTGCCTAAAGGTCATATGGTCCGTGATTTCTGTCAGGGTTTTCTCCCTTAGCATTTTCCTATCCAGAGGATACCTACAAGGCAGCGGGGGTTATTTAGACGATTACGTGCCTGGGCACCAACCCAGGTATATCTATGTTAATGTGCCAGAGAGCCGTTGAGCGAGAAGCTTCCTTCGCCCTTTCCTAGGTTTTGATTTTCGTCCTGTTGGTTGTCTAACCGCCTCCTCACCAGGCAAGATTTGTAGGGGTACCGGTTTATTCGCTAATGATCCGACTATGAAGCAGGCAGTACGGGGTTACATAATATCCATGTAACCCCGTGCAACCTGCTTCATAGTCGGATCATATCTATTTCAAGCCACCCAGTGCGAAATAAATTCACTACAATAGTATTAGTTTGGTTTGGTTTATGTTGTAATTATTGTATAATGGAGCCTACCATATTCAGTATACTATTACATCTAAATACAGTTTGCACAAGACATAGAGTAACTTGCAACAGAGTGATAAATCATCGAGGTAGACGGTACGCGTAATGGTTCCGTAATCTTCGCAGTCTCCGGGTATTTGCTTCTCATCCCACTTATGAGGGCGTGACACAAGGAGATTTTTATGTTGGCCCACCCACAAGCCGAAGCTCATGGGTGGTAGGCACAAAAAATGCATCGATCCCGTCGGCATTTCCCCTTGAGGGGGTGCCTCAGGCGCTGGGCAATAAACCCAGCCCTGCCCCTTTAAATCAAGGGGGTAGATATTGCCTGGGGGATAGCCCTCTGGGATCAACGCTGTGAATTTTACTTAGCCGCTCCAGAAGCCGAAGCGCTCTGAAGAAGGCCCCGAGGCATAGGATATTTGCCTCATCCCACTTATGAAGGCGTGACACAAGGACATTTTTTTATGTTTGCCCACACACAAGCCGAAGCTCATGGGTGGTAGGCACAAAAAATGCATCGATCCTGTCGGCATTGCCCCTTGAGGGGGTGCCTCAGGCGCTGGGCAATAAACCCAGCCCTGCCCCTTTGAATCAAGGGGACATGTATTGCCTGGGGGATAACCCCTGGGATTGACGCTGGTAATTTTATTACTTAGCCACTCAGAGGCCGAAGCGCTCTGAAGAAGGGCCTTTGCAGGCTTAATCACACTAAACAGTGTATAAATAGTTTGGGACCAGCGCATCCACTCGAAAGGTAAGCTCGGCTATTCCACAACAGTAACCTAACAAAAGTTAGTAAATGAGAAAGAACCAAACGGGGGTTGGAAATGAAATGGAATCTTTATAACGTTAGCAAAATACAATAATAGCCCTGTCGGCTGGGGCTTTAGAATACACCGACTGCATCTTTGCAGAGGGGTAAGACCCCCCCCACACACACACACATACACCCCAATGGCACCACCTGTTGGTCGTGGCTGGCGACCATTATGGACGGAATCCTGGTGGATGAGCAGTCCATGACATGCAACACTCCACTTAGACCCTTACTTAGGCTAGACGGGCGGTCTGAGAGCCCCCTTACAATCAATCGGCTGGTCACGTCAAGCCCTAGAACCTATATGATTGCCCCAAATCTATTACCCTCATGGCAAGCCCCAGCCCTTTTTATCATATATGTGCTACAACGCTACAGTTGGTTTGGTTTCTTTGTTTATATATATATATATATATATATATATGGGAGATATGTGCTTAAGTGAAGTCATACCTAATTTTTTTAAATTAATTAGTTAATAATTAATGAATTTAGGCGGGCATATATGTTCAAATGTAAGGCTAAACAGATCGAGAAAATGTCAATCCTTTAATGTACATTTCGACCTATTAGGTCTCATCAGCAAGGTTATAGACATGGGAGACTGCTCCGTGTGTGACTCGAAACCTCGAGATTCTAACCACTACACCAGCTTGCCAATCCCAAATTCTCCGTCCGTTTTGAAAATAATTGTCGGCTAAACGCCATATCAAATAAACACAGTGTTTATTTACGTACTTTCATATATATATATATATCAACCGTTATCGTTTATTTTATGCTAACACGATTTCCTCTCTCACTGATAAGTTAAAGTGACAATTCCTCCAAGCCGTAGTTGCATCAGTGCTACTGTACGGCTGCACCACTTGGACCCGAAATGAAGCACCCAGAGAATAAGCTAGATGGGGTTATAGAAGAAAGCTGCGAGGGACCTTAAACAAATCGTAAAAATAACGCTGCACAAGAAAGCAGCTGTACGGCCACTTGCCCCCTATCATATAAATGATACGAGTGACACTAACAAGACACACTGGACATTGTTGGAGAAGCAAGGACGAACTCATGTGACTTTCTTCTGTGGAAACCTGCACATGGATACGTCAATGTGGATTATCCAGCAAATAAATAATTTCACCAGATCTGCGTGGATATTGGATACTGTGCAGAGGACCTCCCGAGGGCGATGAATTGTAGGGACGGTTGGTAAGAGAGCATCATAGATATACGAGCTATTAGCACTACCGTTATTATAATGGTAATACAGTTAGTGTATTCTGTAAAGGATACCATCACCGTATGCTAAGCCCCTCCGACAGGGGGAACAAAAGATAAAAACGTGCTCCTATTTTCAGATTTAAATTGGAACACCTTGTGTCATATCTTATTATAACGGAGATTATGTAACTTTCTGCCTGTAACCGAAACTACGTCACGACTGGCGTCATGTTCTTCTTAGTTATTCAAGTTATATTCTCAACGGTTACGAAATACTCATTGTTAAATCTTACTTAGCTTCTTATTCATTAACGATGTCTCTATTTAAATCTAGTTGCGTTAGATTTGCTACAAAACTGCCCATATTATTAAGGTACTTGCCTCTCACCCCACTTATGAGGGCGTGACACAAGGACATTTTTTATGTGGGTCCACCCACAAGCCGAAGCTCATGGGTGGTAGACACAAAAAATGCGTCGATCCCGTCCGCATTCCCCCTCGAAGGGGGCGCCTCATTCGCTGGGCAATAACCCCAGCCCTGCCCCTTTAAATCGAGGGGGCAGGTGTTGCCTGGGGCAATAGCCCCCTGTGATCGACGCTGTTAATTTCATCAATAGACACAGGCCCCGAAAAGCCCGTGTTATTAATGCATTTCAATTCCTGAAATGTGTTATATATTTCAAAGTAATAAAGATTTACATAATATATGGTGGGTCTAATTTGCATAATGATTTTAACAAAACTGGGTTTAATAAATAATTATTTGCTGTTACTGATTTCTAATGCTATTCTTAAACTTATTAAAACAATCCTATTTACAATTATATATAGTAATCAACTAAAATAACATTAGAATAAGTATTATTTTTATATTCGTTCTTATTTAATTTCGTCATTCTTTATAATTTAATGTAATATTTTACTGCATAAAAACTTAAAGACTTGCGCCCAATGGAGGTGCATATTCTTGCTAGTTGATATAATTATAAACGAATCAGCCGAAAAAGAAGAAGTGTCAGTCATTTTAACCAGTTGTGACATTTAGAGTAATGTGTGAACGCTCTCCCAAATTAAATGCCAGTCAGAAAAGAATATATTAAGAAAAACAGAGAGGAGGAAATCAACTCGGTGATAATCAAGATATTCTCTCTGTGTGGGAGAGAAGGAATGAGACAGAGATGGAGAAAGAGAGAGAGAGAGAGATAGGCAGACACAAGAAAGAGACCACTTACACAGTAGGAGGGGGGGCATCCACATGCCTACGGTCACCGACTTAACGTCATTTTCGCGCAATTTTTGGACAAGTAAGGTAATTACCGGAGATAAAATTTGCTTCAGTTCTATACGCGTCATCACAAGAATTCTACGCTTTCGAGATAGTTAAGCTTATACATATTTTAGTCCGCCCTGTCGTCTGGGGCGTTAGAATGCATCGACTGCACCTCTGCAGAGGGGTAAGACTCCCCCAATGGGGCCACTTGTTGGCCATGGGTGGCGACCCGTGATGCTTAAGGATAGAGCCCAGGTGGATGAGCAATTCATTACATGCAATACACTACTTTGGTCCTATCTTGGGTTAGACGGGCGGTCGGAGAGGCCCCCTCCGATCAATTGGCTGGTCACGTCAAGCCCTAGCACCTATATGATTTTCCCAACCCTATTGCTCTTATGGCAAGCCCCAACCCCTTTTTATCATATGGGTGCTAGAAGGCGGTGGCTGCGGGTCTACATGTGATGGGAATGACGTTAAACTCTATCTGATGGTGAGGTTCCAGTTTTGGAGGTTTGGGGAATGTGGAGCACCCCTTCATCATCATTGCTCCCTGGTCCACTTTGACCCGGAGTGGTAGTATCTGTTAGGGTCCCATCTATGGGTTAAATAGAAAAATGTATTTATAAAAAAATGTATTATCCATTAAGAATTGATTTATTTCAAAACTTTACCGGCATTAAATGACCCACTGAGGTTGATATGCCGTAAAACAAAACAAAACAAAAAACATATTTTAGTTTGTCATTTAGGTGTGTTTTGTCGATAAAAAGGTTGTCATTTAGTTTATCATGTACGTGACTATGTCATTGTGTATAAATGATTAATATCATTCTTTCATCGCAATAGCAAAAAAAAATGCAACATAAATTATATTGTTATTTTGTTGTATAATCTATGGTAGCATAGATTATTGACAACACTGTGTAGCGAAAATGGAAAGTTACAGACCGTTGGGGAACTTTTGACCCCAGAGGCGGAAAAACCGCAAATCACGGGAAGTCACGTGTGAGCTAGTTAGATCCTCAGTTCCAGGCAGGATGTTCGCGGAGAGAGATGTCTCTTGCCTTAGGTGGAACTCAACCGCGCACGCTGTGTTAGATAGTAAAGAAACTTAGTTAAGAATAAAGTTGTAAAATGTAACATGGCGTTGTTGGTTGATGCATGCATTTGTTAGAAGACCGGCCAAGAGATGAAGAACCGACAACAAGATAGAATCCAACATGGCGAGAGAAGAAATAGAAAGAAGCCACAAGCAAGAAAGCTAGGCAATCGCAAATGGCGAAAGAAAGAAAGAAAGTTATGCATGTCATCTCTCCGCAACATATGTGGGTATATAACAATTTATAGACAGAGTAACTTAAAAGCAGCCCAATCGTTACGCCTTGTGTCCAATTGGATAGAAACACTTGAAACCGTATGATTGTATGCAAATTATTTGTATTACGAATAAGGATATCATATACATGTGTGATGTAGGTAAAAGGATAGTGAACAAGAAATGTTAACTCAAAACAAGTCTAAGAGTTGAAATATTTCGTCCGATTTATACGGACATCCTCAGTCGAAAGTTTTTGTAATGGAAGCAAAATTACGTGCATGTACATACGATAGGGGCCGGGTTAGCTCATTCGGTAGAGCGTTCGGCTAGAAACCACAAGGTTCCTAGTTCGATACCGGTCTCCGCCAACTCAGCGTATGAGTAGCACAGGCATATGTGCGGTAAAGTAAGGAGCTGATGGAAGGTGTGGCGCTCCACCTCAGATGCTAAAAACAATCTCCTTGGTCTAGCGCTATTGAAAAGGAGATAGACTCCCTCGCTGCCTGGCTGATACCGACTTTAGGCCGCCCCGACGACGACTACATACGATATGGTGAGAGGGTGAGTTAGTAGCGGAAGTGAAGGGTAGGGAGGATAGGGGCTGATATGAATAAAGTGTGTGGGTAATTTTGCTTCCAATAAAAATCTTTCGACTGAGGATGTCCGTATAAATCGGACGAAATATTTCAACTCTTAGATTTGTTTTGAGTTATCATTTCTTGTTCACTATCCTTTTACCTACCTCATACTGTCGGATTCTACCACATCCATCCTATCTTCATATATATGTGTGCAGAAAGTTATATGCAACAATTAAACAAAGAAAGTAATTACATTCAAGTTACACTAAAAGCCCTGGTTCCCGCTAAATCACTGAAATAAGCAGCCTGGGTTCTTTGTTTATGAAGATGAGTTGAATCGGCATTAAATGACCCGATAAGCGTTGATATGCCGTAAAAATTTAAATATAAATCTATTGTGAACGCAGTAAAATAACCTTAAACGTTAAAATCAATTAATCACCTACTGTAGAGAATTTTATTCACATTTTATTATAAAGGTGTTTCAATTAAAATGTAATACTATCTATGTAAAATTATACATATGATTGCTTTTCCCTCTCTCTCCACCTCTCCATCTCCCTCTCTCTCTCTCTCTCTCTCTCTCTCTCTCTCTCTCTCTCTCTCACTCTCTTTATCTCTCAGATTTAAATTACTTGCTTTCTTCTTCTTCT
>CM042147.1:1950311-1980120 GCA_023376005.1 Doryteuthis pealeii
TCCGACAATATGAGTAAGAAAAGGTGGAATGAAAACATCACACAATGCTGTTAAAGAAGAAAACAATTTATAATATAATCATAGCTGATACTGATCAATATTTCGATTTTACAAAAATCATCATCAGAGTTCATTCACTCCCGTAGTTGTTTGGGTCGGAGATGAAAGTCAAATCAGTTTACAAAACAAAAAACCTTAATACTGCAAAAAACGAAAGACGTTACAATATTCACCAACGTGGGCATTCGCGCCATATATATGTCGGTCATGTCTCTTCGTATACCTTTTGTCATCCAAATGTATTTTTTTTTTTTTGTAAACTGATTTGACTTTCCTCTCCGACCCAAACAACTACGGGAGTAAATGAGCTCTGATGATGATTTTTGTAAAATCGAAATATTGATCAGTATCAGCTATGATTATATTATAAATTGTTTTCTTCTTTAACAGCATTGTGTGATGTTTTCATTCCACCTTTTCTTACTACACACATATATATATATATATATATATATATATATATATATATATATATTGTCATACTAGAGATGACAAATTTATACCCTCTACCCCATGGCGTTTTACCGATATTTGCTTGCGCGTGGGTCGGGATGACGGATGATAATGTGCAGGCTGAGGAGGATATCAACTAAGTGACAGATACGGATCAATATCACTTGACATTTTTTGACATCAACTCTCTCTCTCTCTCTCTCTCTCTCTCTCTCTCTCTCTCTCTCTCTCTCTCTCTCTCTCTCTCTCTTTTTGTAGATTTTTCAGCTTCAAGAATACCAGAAATACCACTTGTCACTTGTCAAACAAAGTTTGTTTATACATACCCCCACCCCCGCCCAAACCATTTATTGATTTTGTCAAGCTTTTTTTTTCGTTACTCATAACGGAAGTAGTTACTTTTATCAAAATTAAATTATTCAATTGATTATATTTGAAATTTTTTAAAAATATGCTGTTATTGTTTATGTTTTACCGGCCGTTCCTACAGTGGAGAATATACACCGGTTCTCACTATAAATAGTGAGACACCGAGTGAAAAGGTTGTACTGTTACCGTTTAACGGCAAGGTAGCCGTTCCTGTACCATTATTGTAAATACACTTGTCTTATTTTACCCTACCTCGACTTGACTTCTTTTTTACTGTTGGATTAACATCACAACAGTGTACGACATTGTTAGCACTGAGCATGAGCCATATTGGTGGGGCTTAGAATATTCAAAGTAATTCCTCTGCAAAGAGGTAAGATCCCTCCAAAAGGAGTGTCTTTATTATGACACAAAACTTTATCCGGTGGTGAGGCTCCAGTTCTGGAGAGCTTGGGTGTGTGGATTATCGTATCATTGTTATCGATCCAAGGTCCAATCTGACCTGAAGAGGTAGTAAGTATTAAGATCCCATCTATGAATCAAATCATCATCATCAATTCATACTGATAGGACATATCTCCATGCCACCCTGTCGGTGGGGTTGTAGAATACGCCGACTGCGTAGGTGGCGACTCGTGATACTGAAGGACAGAATCCGCGTGGCTGAGCAGTCCATGACATTAGACTCCTCTTTGGACGTTTACTTCTGATAAACTGGCAGTCTGAGATGCTACCTTTGATCAATCAACTGGCCACGTCAAGCCCTAGTACCTATAAGATTGTCCCAACCCAATTGCCTGTATGGAAAGAACTTAACTTTTTTTAATCATATATCTGCTAGAAGGTAGGAAGCACGTGGTGTAATGGTTAAAGTCATGGGAAATGGACTCGTCGACCCGAGTTCAAATCCTGGACGTGGCAATTATTTCACTTAGCGCTAATACCCTTGGGAAAGGTATGGATCCTACTCTCCCTCCAGCTATGGGTAAATAGTAGGGCAGACTGGGCTCTTTAACCTTGGCTAGGCAACCGGTCTAGGAGAAGGAAAACTCTGAATTCAAACCTGTTGTACTCCGCTTAAGAAATTGACCTTGTGTCGCATCCTGCTCGTGCGGACGGGTTGGTAAATATATATATGTGCTAGAAGGCGACGGCTGAGGGACTTAATGTCGTGTGTATGACGCTAAACTGCATCTAATGGTGAAGTGTCAATACTGGAGTTCTGGGGAGTGTTGTGTACCCCTTCATCGCCCTTAATCCCATATCTACTTTGACCCTGAGTAATTGTTAGGGTCCCATCTATGTGTTAAATAAAAAAATGAGTTTGAAAAAAAAAACTGAGTTGAAAAAAGTTGAATAACTATGAAAACCCGTTTTCGGCATAAAGTAACCCTACAAGGGTTGACCTACCGTAAAATCCAACCAAATGCGATACTACCAACTACATTGGGTAGCTCCAACAGCTTCAATTGTTTCGGTCATGTGATAAACACATCACAAACTATCACATAATAAAACAAAAGATTTCTGGCATAAAATAACCAAACAAGGATTGACATGCCGTAAAATTCAACCAAAAAGATCTCCATGACTCTTTCCTATCAGCCATCACTCATAGAAGCTCCTCTGTGATGTATTTAATATCCGCGCACACTGGTGTGTCCATGTCACTTATCACTTATCTAATTTGTTTATATATCACTCCCCACACCAAACCATTTATTGATTATCTTGTCTGACTTTTTTTTCTTTGCTCATATCACGACTCATTTATTGTAATTCATCTAGTGTTTTTTTTTAGTTTTCTTAATCTATTTTTGTAATTTTAAAGTTTTTTCCCCATATATTTTTCTTTTTGTGTAAATTGTAAATTGTAAATATTTACGCAAATCAGCAAGAACATGGTAGAAGCAAGTTAACGGAGTAAAATTTTTTTTAGAAATATTTTGAAAGAAGATTTGTGCTTTTGAAAGCTATTGACAAATACTGAATATATATATATATATATATATATATATATATATATATATATATATAATTATTTTAAATATATGAATAATATATATAAAATTAAATCCTATTTTATCCATTCAACTTTTTCTTTCCTTTATTTTTCATTTCAACATTTTTCCATTTTCAACTTACATATATATATATATATATATATATGTGTGTGTGTGTGTGTGTGTGTGTGTGTGTGTGTATGTGTGTGTGTGTGTGAATAAAAAGGTCTTAAACACCATGGGTATCGTGGTTACCACGTGTTAACCACGACAGCCATGGTATTTAAGGCCTTTTTATTCACAAATAACTTTGCTCTGTTTACAATAATTAAACATTGAGCTCTCAGACGGAACCTGAAATCTACAACAAACCACTGGTAGAGAATAGGACCAGCCTAGAATCACCCTTGTACCAAGAAACTTGGTATCACACCAAAGTATATATATATATATATATATATATATATATATATATATATATATATATACGAGTGCACTGAGAAAGTTTACGTCTCAAATATATTCAGAAATAACATAAACGTTAGTTGTTTATTGTCAATGGTGCTTAGGTTATATCTATATTAAAGTTATAAATATTAATATTGATATATTATTCCATATTTATAAGTGAATATTGTTCAATATCGTGGATAGAGCATGTATTTCTCATTTCGGCTAGCATGGACATATGGTCAACTAAAGAAGACGAGAAATTGTCAGTAACCAAGTGCAGTTGACTTCATATCCATGCTACTCTAACTTAGAAATACATGCTCTATTTACGATATTGAACAATATTCACTGATAAATATGGAACAGTATAATATCAATATTAATATCATTAACTTTAACATAAATATAATCTAAACATCATTGACAATAAACAATTAACTTTTTTGTTATTTCTGAATAATTTGGAGACGTAACCATTGTGATTACATTCGTATCTATCTATCTATCTATCTATATATATATATATATATATATATATATATATATATATATATATATATATAATAAAATAAATATATAATGGTATTACATATCTATTTATTTGATGGCAATAGAACAGTCACAACCTTAGGTTTCATACATGCAAAATCGCATGCATTCATCAGGTGACGTTGATTCGAATACAAGGAAAATCGAAAAAATCGAAAAATTCAAAAGGTTTTTACGGGCATGAGATGTTTATGATTGGATGAAGTGATATGCGTATGTATTTAGTGCATTTGGGGATACGTATGTGTGTTTATGGACAGTGCAAAGGTTATGTATACAAATTGGTGGGTTTGACACACATTCACATTGTTTTACTAGTGTGCAGCGTCTGAACAATACTGAAGTGTGAGCGTTTGTTTTCGCATGCATATGTGTGCGTGGGTGTGTGTATTTTGTTGGACGGATGTTGACATCTTATTATAATGGAGATTGTGTGTTTGTCTGTCTGTAACCGAAACTACATTACTACTCAATTCACAGTTCCCTTAGTTATTGACATCACATTCTCCATGATTTTATTTTTATTTAAACCTCAATGAATAATAAAATTGTTTTACATTATTAAGACTGTTGACCATATCTACATACTAATAATACGCAATTGTATTTATATATACAACAAAATAGTGGTTTACAGTGTGAATGGGAAGGCTAATTTGCATATTGATCTTAAAAAATTGATTTTAATAAATATATGCTAAGTATTATTGATTTCTAATTGTTTGGTTTTATCTTATTGAATATGAGCAAAAATCTCTTCAATGAATCTTTAAAAAAATTCATTAAGAAGAAGAAATAACTGTAATATTATCCTTTACTTCCTATTTTAAGTAAAGAGTTAAATTAGGAAAATTTACCAATGAAAGACGTGAGTAATGGAAAATGATGGAAGAGTTAGTTTCAAAGCTGTTCTATTTTTCGATAATACCCCCACTGTTCCAAATCTTTTTATCTGCATTCTTATTAGCCTTTCTAATTTAACATGATATTTTATTATATTAAAACTTAAATACTTGCACCCGGAGGGTGCATATATTTGCTAGTAGGAAAAATGGATACTGTCAACGGCTTGGGTGGGTGTGTATAGGTGTGGACTGATACAATCAAGGATGTTATATATATATATAGGGGCCGGGTTAGCTCAGTCGGTAGAGCGTTCGGCTAGAAACCACAAGGTTCCTAGTTCGATACCGGTCCCCGCCAACTCAGCGTATGAGTAGCACAGGGATCTCTGCGGTAAAGTAAGGAGTTGGTGGTAGGTGTGGCGCTCCACCTCAGATGCTAAAAACAACTCCTTGGTCCAGCGCTATTGAAGACTCCCTCGCGGACTGGATGATACCGACTTCAGGCCGTCGACATTATTATTTTTATTATATATATATATATATATATATATATATATATATATTGGTTTGTTGGTTGGTTTATCACAATGCAAGTGTAAAAAAAAGAAGCTAACATAGCTGTTGTTTGTTATGTACATATATATATATATATATATATATATTATATATATATATATGTGTGTGTGTGTGTGTGTGTGTGTGTGATGGTTTCGCGTATGCCTTTGGATTAGCTGGTCAAGAATATATTGAAAACATATTAAAATGAGTCTTTTAGTCACACACAGACACAAATATATATATATATAAATATTAAGTTGTAATCTCACACACACACACACACACACACACAAATATATATATATATATATATATATATATATATATATATATATATATATATATATAAAATGGACTCTCTCGTCGATTTTATATATATATATATATATATATAAAATGGACTCTCTCGTCGATTTTCGACGCATGAGTGTTCATCTAGTGAACAACCAACACAGTGATTTGTTTATAGTGGTGAAGGCTTGTGTAGGACCATTCCGCACTTGTTGGCACAGTCGATAGGAAAGAATTGGTGCATCAAGGAATGCCAGGAACCCAATCAACGACTGACCTCAGGAATTTTGAATTCAGAGTTATCCCTCTCCTAGACTGGTTACCCACCCAAAGTTAAAGAGCCCAGTCTGTCCTACTATTTAACCCATAGCTGGAGGGAGAATATATGGATTCTTTCCTTTCCCAAGGGTATTAGCGCCATGTGAAATGCCAATAGCTTCGTCTAGAAATTGAACTCGAACCGACGAGTCCATTTTCCACGATTCTAACCACTAGCCCACGCGCCTCATACTCTAACCACTAGCCCACGCGCCTTCTATATATATATATATATATATATATATATATATATATATATATATATATATATATATATATATATATATATGTGTGTGTGTGTGTGTGTGTGTGTGTGTGTGTGTGTGACCAACAGTTTTTTTAAGAAAATTGCTTAAGCTTTCTTTGTCGGTCTTATGACAACTTCAAACGTTTGCCATGTCTTTATCATCAAATGTCTTTTGTTATTTCTCAGTCTTTCCGCAGCAATTACTTCTTTCTTCTTCTTTCGTTCAAATAAAAATGCCATTGTTTTATTCCGCCAGTGCATTTATCACACAACAGAATATTAATGCAAAGTCGGAAAATCTGAAACTTTTCGAAGCTGCCGGATTAATTTATTTCCTAAACCGACTCGGCAGGAATTGTTTCTTCTTCCTCTCCTTCTGAGTAACGAATATTAAATTGAAGATATTTGCATATAAAAAGTGCGTAGAATTAAAACAGTGACATTAACAGTACAAGTTATAAAGGCAAAGCCCTTTTTGTATTAATAAAACATTAACATTGTATGCTATCAAAACTAAAGAAATGGAAGAAAAAATGAATACTTTATATTTAAATACCTAACTTTCGTGAATCTGACAGTAGATTACCCACACTTTCCAAACCTTCTATTACCGCTCTCTTATTCCCTCTCACATTCCCTCTTTCTCTTCCTTTACTCACAAACGCATTATATTCTTCCGCAGATGAAAGCGTTCAAATGTTCGGCCGCCATTATAACAAAGGGAGATAATTCTTTCTTTTTTATTTATTTACTTTTTTTCCTATTTCATATTTTTACAGTGAATGTTGTTGGGTTCGATAGGTTAGTGGTAGAAAGCGTTACTTTCTCTTTTATTTCTTCTATTGCAAAGAAAACCAAGAAAATGTTGTTTTGTTTGTGTGTGTTTTTTTTGTTTTGTTTTTTTTTGTAATTTTGTTTTGTTTTTTGTTCAGCAATATCAGATCAATGAAGGTTCGTAAAATGTACTTAATTACATTAGCATATCTGTCAAATCCATGAAGAGCAATTAATATATATATATATATATATATATATATATATATATATAAAAGAGAGAGAGAGAGAGAGAGAGAGAGAGAGAGAGAGGGAGACACAGATATCCATAGATAGATATAAACAGACTGATAGATAGATAGATAGATAGATAGATAGATAGGTGTGTATTACACCCGTAGCCTAGATATGTATGTATGTATGATATGGAGGCTCGTCCGTTAATGGTTAGAGTCGTAGGAAATGGACTCGTCGATCTGAGTTCAATTCTTGGATGAGGCTGTTTGCATTTCACATGGCGTTAATACCCTTGGGAAATGTATGAATCCAATTCTCCCTCCAGCCATGGGTAAATAGATAGATATAAACAGACTGAGATAGACAGATAGATAGATAGATAGATAGGCGTGTATTATAAACGTAGCATAGATATGTATGTATGTATGATATGGAGGGGCGTGGTCTAATGATTAGGGTCGTAGGAAATGGACTTGTCGATCCGAGTTCAATTCGTGGACGAAGCTGTTTGCATTTCACATGGCGCTAATACCCTTGGGAAATGTATGAATCCAATTCTCCCTCCAGCTATGGGTAAATAGCAGGGTAGACTGGGCTCTTTAACTATGGCTACGTAACCAGTCTAGGAGAAGGAAAACTCTGAATTCAAACCTGTTAAACTCCGCTTAAGAAATTGACCTTGTGTCGCATCCTGCTCGTGCGGAAGGGTTGGTGAATATATATAAAAGAAAGATTCACCCTGTCTTTATGTATATATGTTTGTTTGTTGGCAATGTGTTTGAAATGGCGAAGGCCGACAATTTTTGGGGGATTATGTGCTTAATTAAAGCCATACCTAATTTGTTAATTAATTAATTATAATTAAATGAATTAGGCGTGCATATTGGTCTAACTGTAAGCGTAAACAAATAGACCCATATGCACGCCTAATTCATTTAATTATAATTAATTAATTAACAAATTAGGTATGACTTTAATTAAGCACATAATCTCCCAAAAATATGTATGTGTGTATGAAACATGGGGAGAACCTATTTCACAAAATTTGAAAATGAATAGCGAGACCCTTTTTATGTCACTATACATATTTACCAACCTCTCCGCACAAGTAGGATGTGACACATAGTAAGCCCATTCTGCCTTACTATTTACCCATGGTTGGAGGCAAAATAATTGAGTCATACCTTTTCCAAGAGTATTAGTATTAACTGAAATTCAAGCAGCCTTGTCCAGTATTTCAATTGGTCTCACCGCTTGTATTTCCTATGACAGTGTTGGGATTATCTCCCTTTTGCCTGGAAGAGTTATTGTTTTACTAGTGTGCAGCGTCTGAACAATACTGAAGTGTGAGCGTTTGTATTCGCATGCATATGTGTGCGTGGGTGTGTGTATTTTATTGGACAGATGTTGACATAGGAAAAATGGATACTGTCAACGGTTTGGGTAGGGGGTGTATGGGTGTGAGGCGATACAAGCAAGGATATATATATATAAGAGTATTAGTATTAACTGAAATGCAAGCAGCCTTGTCCAGTATTTCAACTCGTCTCACCGCTTGTATTTCCTATGACGGTGTTGGGATTATCTTCCCTTTGCCTGGAAGAGTTATCTTCCCGCTGGGGTTTCAGTGCCGATCACCAGGAGGTCTGGTATTTAAGCGCGAGGTTCAAACTCTTCTGCCTCTTTTGTGCTTGGTCACGAACGAACTCGCATGGGCTAGGCACTGTCTACCCCTTTCTCGGTGGGGGTTTCTCCCCCTCCCCATCACTAGTAAGTGAATTATACTGCATGGACTATCCATTAACTCCTATATTTTATATGTTCATTTAGGTATCTCTTTTATACCTAAACATTGTATTTCCATTCTTGAATGTGTCCTTTTATTATTTCTATTTTATGTATTCTCTATTATGTATCATGTATTTCATGTTATATCGTATTCCATGTGCTTTTAATTAAACTCCATCTTGTTAATCGTTTAACACCCTTGTCGGAGTTCGTTTTCAACAAGTTATAACATTATTATAACCTTGAACCTTACAACGGTAATCACGCGCATCCACTATGTTTTTATATATCTATATCTGTTTTTCTTACCCATATATATATATATATATATTATATATATATATAATCCAAAAGTCCAGAGAAGAAATCTTCCAAACGACACAAGAGTTTTATTTAAAAAAACCTGTCGTAGTTTGAGAGCTCAATGTGTGCTCTTAATGTTAGAGTCACAGGGCAAATATAAGTAAAGAAATAACAAAATACTTAGAGATTTAGCTTTATAGTCTATTTCAGGGAGCTTAGACAAATAGTCTAACTCTCCTGACTCATCAGATGCGAATGATGAATTCTTTATTACTTTAAAGGCATTCTTAAAAAAATAAAAAATAGAAATCTGTTTTCAAATGCCTTTAAAGTTATAAAGAATTCATCATTCGCATCTGATGAGTCGGGAGAGTTAGACTATGTGTCTAAGCTCCCTGAAATAGACTATAATGCTAAATCTCTAAGTCTTTTGTTATTTCTTATATATATATATATATATATATATATATATATATAGTAAAGTGGGCAGGGTGTCCTATTATCGGTATCACCCAGACAGGGAGGATGTTAATGCCTTTTATACTAGCACATACCCAGGGTGCTTGTTTAGGCATCTGAGGTTCACTATCAAACCTCCAATCAGCTCCCCACTCTGCTTTTAGTGCTACACATGCACTGAATTGGGGAGGACTGATATCGTACCTGGAACCTTATGATTCGAAACCTGCTATACCATCTTAGCTTAACCAGTGTATATATATATATATATATATATATATATATATATATATATATATATATATATATATATATATATATTTATTTTTCTATTTATTTATTTATAATTACAAAGTCGCTCCTACCATTGGTTTCTGAATAACACTTTTTTTGGTGTTATTCGTCTTCAGAGGCGTTTGACTTTTGAAAAATATTTTGGACCATATATATATATATATATATTATATATATATATATATATATATATATATATATATATAAATTTGGACCAATATATATATATATATATATATATATATATATGGGAGTAAAATGAGGAAATCAATCCGGCTATATATATATATATATATATATATATATATATATATGTAAACACACACATATATTTATATGTATACACATATAGTCATATACACAACTCCCATGAACCCCCCCTCATATATATTAGAGCATTAAAAAAAACAACCCAGCTCATAGAGGTTCTTCATTTAACAAATTGCTAGCTACTACTAACACACTCGTCTACCCGGATTTTAATAGCATCTCAAACCCTCAAAATCACTTCAATTTTTATAGTTCTTCTATAAGGCTCCATTTCAAAAAATCTATAAACAATTTCTTCAAATGAGAAATTTTCTCCTGACGATGACCTAAGGTCGAAACTAGTTGAGAATAAATAACATATAAGAAATATTCCTGCTTGTCTTATTACTTTTTGTTCATACTATATATATATATATATATATATATATATATATATATATATATATAGTCGCACTGATATATATATATATATATATATATATATATATATATATATATATATATACATGGTGTTGTTTAGGAGTCTCCGTATGCTTCTAGTAAGTAAGTATATTTGAGATTATTTTGGTATCTGTATACGTTTTTTTTTGGGGGGGGGGATTTTTAAAGTACATATATCAGGTTTGGGCATTAGTGTGAAGCATTGATGTGCTATATTATAATCATGTAATTATCATAATATATTAATCTGTGAGTAAATATCAGAAAACTCGGTTGTTTTTTGTTTTTTTTTAGTTTCATTTATTTAGTAGTGGTAAATTCTCGGGATTGTTATATATCTCCCTTCTTCATGACTCTATGAGGACAGTAATATATTATGATAACTACATTATTATAATATATCACATTAATGCTTCACACTAATACTCAAACCTGATATATGTACTTCCAAAAAACGGATACAGATACCAAATAATCTATATATATATATATATATATATATATATATATATATATATATATTCACGGATAATAATTAGGTAGACTGAACGACGTAAACTTTTTTCCTAGTTCAGTTAATTATCTATATCTATTTGGTTCATTTTCTTTGTTCCTTCCTTTTTCGCACCACATCTCTCTCTCTCTCTCTCTCTCTCTCTCTCTCTCTCTCTCTCTCTCTCTCTCTCTCTCTCTCTCTCTCTCTCTCTCTCTCTCTCTCTCTCTTCAAACGTATAAATATACATTCTGTCTCTCCTTTTTCTTCTCTTTCTTTAAGAGTAATGATAGCTGAGATAAGAATGCATAATGACACCAAATCAACGGAAGCCTCGAAGAAATACTCGTATGCAATTATCCCATGATGACCTGCAGTAGACACTCTATTGCATACCAAGTGATACGTACGTTGACAACGTCTCTTTATACTGTTGTGCCCATAAAGAAGTAACTTAGTTACCAATGGCCCTTGGCTTTAAGCCTTCCTAACTTTATATATAATATATATATATATATATATATATAATATATATATTATTTAATTTTAATATATAAAATATCATGTTAAAATTAGAAAGGCTAATGAAACTGAATAAGAATGTAGATGATTTTGAACATTGAAAAATAGAACAGAAACTAACTCTTCCATCACCGTTAGGGTAAAAATTAAACGTTTAGTTAAAATAGGAAGTAAAGAATAAAATTAAAATTATTGTTAAGGAAAATTTATTGAAGAATTTTGCTCATATTCAATAAATAAAACCAAACAATTAAAAATCAATAATACTAAGCATTATTTATTAAAATCAATTTTTTAAGATCAATATGCAAATTAGTTCATTCATACTGGAAACCTTATTTTGTTTATATATAACAATTGCAAGTATGTAATATGGTCAACAGTGTAAGTAATGTAAAAAATTTTTAATAATTTGTTTTTAAATGTGGAGTGTTGTAAATAACAAAGGGAATTGTGAAAATAGTAATATAGTTTTTCAGACAGACAAAAAAAAGCTCCATTATAATAAATATATATATATATATATATATATATATATAATCCCAAAATCCGGAATAGAAATCTTCCTTATGACACAAGAGTTTGTTTTTTTAAACCTGTCGCAGTTTGAGAGCTCAATGTGTGCTCTTAATGTTAGAGTCACAGAGCAAATTTATTAGTAAAGAAATAACAACAGACATAGACTTCGACACCAGACGAAATATCTTATTCAAACAGGAAAGTGTCGAACTTGGAATATGTCTTCTTTTTTCAAAAACTGTTACAATAATAGATACATGATTCGGTGACCGAGATAAGTGTGGCGGAAGTTCTCATATTTGAAACTAGCACATACTTTTTTGCAACATCAAGGTTTTCGTTTTGAATTCATATCACAGGACTATTGATATATTTAAAAAATCTGTTTTCAAATGCCTTTAAAGTAATAAAGGATTCATCATTCGCATCTGATGAGTCGGGAGAGTTAGACACTTTCTCTAAGCTCCCTGAAATAGTCTATAATGCAAAATCTCTAAGTTTTTTTGTTATTTCTTTACTATATATATATATATATATATATTTGAAGGGAAGGAAAAACTCAACACTGTTATTCCATAATAAATCTATTTCAATCAAAATTGGGCCTTTATAAATCTAAGTTGATTTACCAAAGCTCCCCCAAATCAAGTCTCATCAGATGGATAATCATCAATAATTTAAATTGCATAACAGAAAAATTTTCTCAATGTAGAATCTTCTTCCCCTCAAACTTTTTTTTTACAAAATGTATACATTAAAAGTCTGTCACTATGGTGACAGGAAGTCATTGCAAATGAGAAAAAAGAATATTTTTCAGGGCAAAGCTTTTTTTTGGGGGGGGTAGTAATCAGTCAAATCAACAACTATGAAAATTAAATAGGTCTGAATAAGTATGAAGCAAAGATAAAACAAAAAATATAATATATATAAAAAATATATATCGAAATAAATTATTATGGAATTACGGTGTTGAGTTTTTCCTTCCTTTCAAAGATAAATATTGCTCTGTATATAATCTAAAAAGTTTATCATACATTGAGCTCTTTTTAGTGATTTAAAGATTCACCGTATTTATACATACTGGATCATACAATAATAATACAGTGTGTCTTAGAAATCACATATAGAATCATCCCTTACTACCAAGTTTTGGATACCTCACATCTCTCTCTCTCTCTCTCTATATATATATATATATATATATATATATAGAGAGAGAGAGAGTGTGTGTGGGGGGATTGTCTCTGTTTCAGCTTTTGCTGAAAACAAAGGCATATTATTGGGAGAGTGCTCTAATAGAATAGATATATAATTATAATTATAAAATATAAAAAGTTTTAATATCTATTATTTGGTGACACAGTCACGATTTGTTGTAATTTCTGTTAAACAATCACAGAATTTGTGACACAATTTACCAAAAAAATTTAGTAATTTAATTTTTATTTATTATATATATATATATATATATATATATATATATATATATATGTGTGTGTGTGTGTGTGTGTGTGTGTGTGTGTGTGTGTGCGCGCGCTTGGTAACTCATTAAAATCAATTTTATCCATTCAACATTTTCTTACTTTTTTTATTTATCCTTTCAACATATCTACAACCTAGTCCAATCACAAACTGTACGTTTTTTTACAGTACCTGACATTACTAAATGATCACCCACTTGAATATTGAACGGGCTTATACTTGCTTAACTTCGGTGATCGGGCGGCAGCTGGTATTTTCAAAGTAACTTAATGGCAAGCCTATCGTCTATATATTGTTGGTCTTTGGTTGAGCGAAATCGTCCAGGCTTGTCGACTGCCAAACCCAACTGAAGAGATTTAGCTTATAATGGAAAGTTTTAGGCTCAAATCCAAAATGTTCAAGAATTTTACCAGCAGCCAATCTCCCCCACCCGTCATCATTAAACCCAATCCACCATCTGGCATATGAATCTTTATCCCTCTCTTCACGTTACTTCACGTGTGGATTAGACTTCTCTGTAATACGCTGTAAGAGAGCCAATGACACTTTAGTAAACCGGAAGTTTTCACTCCGACGATTGAGAGTCGAATGACGAAAGTAAGTATTTGCGCATTGGATCGGCGCATCATAAAAGAGAAAAATTGAAATAAATATTTGTACATTTTCGATTAATCAGGACGTTCGCGCCTAAAAGAAATTTAGCAAGTAGACCCAAATTGGAGGCTGCTTATTTCTTATAAATAACGGAATTTTCGGATATCAAGCCAGAAAGACTTTACGTGTCTAAACGAATCCACGCCTTACTATGTAAGATTAATTCACAAACAAGCTTAAAAAGTATGAACAACTGTATCTCTCTCTCTCTATCTTTCCGAGATCAGCATTATCTACGCCTGACTGTTTTGTGACTCTGAAATCTTACTGTTGTATACCCTTTCTTACTTCTTACTTGCTTCTATATCTTGGACATCTATTCTTCTGGCCGGCTTTGGTTCTATCTTCTATCATCTTGGATATCTTCTAAGGTCTGGAATTTCTTCTAAGGTCTGGACTTTCTTGGGGACTTCGGGTCTGGTTTCTGTTAGGGATTTCTCCTTATCAGAAGCCCTGTATCATTGTTAGTTTTTAGGTAATAAACACAAGACTTCGATTTACTTTGATGTTACTTTATTCTCAATCCCCAACCCAGATATCTGCGCAGTCGACTTACCTTATCGGGCTCCTACCTTCTAACTGACTGAGTTACTTACTATCCTTAAACCGGAAGACAGGGTCTTCTATGCCTTCCGGTTCTCACGATTTATCACTGGAAGGCAAGGTGAGAGTGAGGTCAAGCGCCGTCACTCACTCTCAAGGCCATCAGCTGCACTAATCGCCATTATGTTTCTACACAATTGCCATAAATATTAGGTATCTAATAATTCTTTCTCACTTCAAGATTTATAACATCTTTTATTACATTTTATACTGAACATTCAAACAAGAACTTTAAAACAAAAGCTTATCAAAGAACTTTGCCCGGTATCCTGTAATACCTTTTTGTAAACTTAATATTAATACAAGTTGTTTGTTTTTAATACTGAGTTTTGTTTCTATATGTGCCTATATATTTAAATGTTCTTATGGTGTGATTCATGTTTTGATGAATATTTGATGAATCTTTTATTGATTATTATAAATTGGTGACCTCCCAACATGCATCAAACAACCTTACTCAACCACCATAACTCCAACGATCGACTCACTGATTACGGTTCGTGATTTTCATTTGTGTTGAATATCTTTATTTATCTACTAGAAGCGGCTACCCAGCGTAGAGAGGTTGTTTATAGGGAATATGTAATGATGGGATGACGAGAAATAAAAAGACACAACTGTTTCGAAGTATAGATGAAGACTTTATTGATTCGACCGTTAACTCTGGACGCTAGAGTTCAGACGCTCAGAACTTTTTATTTATTTATTCAATTTTGATTTAATTTAATTTTATTCAAATCCCACAAGTTTTTTTTTTTAAGTTAGTCTCTCATATCCATTATTACTTTAGAGGAAGTTAGAGGCGGTGGGGTTAGATCAGAAAGTGGGGACAAGTCTTGAGTGAAATTTTTTTTTTAAATTTCACTCAAGAATTTTACTTTCTCCTCCCTTTCTGAACCAACCCCACCGCCTCTACCTTCCTCTTTCACCCCCTCTTTTCCTATGTTTCAAAATTCCTTTCCTCATCCCAACCTAAGATTTTCAACTCATTTCCCCACATACCATGCTCTCTCTTTCCCCTTCATATAACCACTTTTCCTACCCCCTACACTTACCAAACATCCTCTTCTGACCCTTTTTTCTCATACCTAGTGACGAATTTCGCCCAAATCTTACCCCTGTCCACTCACTCCCCTTTTTATCACTTCCCTTCCTGCTTCTTTGGATCAAATTTCTCTCCAAGAAGGCTGACCCATTTTCTCTTCGAACATGTTTCTTTCACACTGTATTTTTCCACCTTCCTCTGCTTATCTTCTCTAACTCTCTCTCTCATTTTCTCCCCCCCCTTCCAACGATTTCCTCCTGACCAATCAAATTCTTTCCTCACAAACGCTATCCCACCCACTTGACTTCTTTCCCTAATTCACCCCTCCCCCGTTCACTTTGTCTTCGATAAAACACTTGTATGATGCCTTAATGATCAAATAAACGACTGATGATGGTGAGCTTAATGCTTAGCGAAATATATCTCCTACATACACGTGTCTGAGTTTGTTCCTTTGTTCCACATATCTTTACTATTCTGTCGGATTTACTCCAATCCTCCTTTCATATATATATATATATATATATATATATATATATATAAGTACGAAAAGTAGATCGCTTTATTAAAAGGTCGAAACAGATCTGTCAGCAAACTAATAACATCTTTTGTTTTTTCTAATAACTTTCTAGTCATACTGTCGGATTCACTTCCATTTTACTTTCATATTGTCTACAGAAAAAACAAAATCTGGACAGTTTAACATCATCACCGGAGGCTAAATTTCGAATATGATAAGGTCCGCAACACTATGGATTTGTCAACATTACAAATTCCCGAAACTTTCCATCTTCATCAATTGTGCTGTGGACTTACTTTTTAAAACTTGCTTTTGTAGCTGAAATACATCTTGAACATTTTG
This sequence comes from Doryteuthis pealeii, assembly GCA_023376005.1. Lineage (NCBI taxonomy): Eukaryota > Metazoa > Mollusca > Cephalopoda > Myopsida > Loliginidae > Doryteuthis > Doryteuthis pealeii. The sequence continues at coordinate 1,967,204 of CM042147.1, forward strand.
GATACGTTTTATACACTTTTACTTTTTTTTTTTTCTAATGATAAAAATGCTTCTGATTTTTTTAAATAAAATTTATTTTATTTTTAACACAAAATACGCATTTTCAATTTTTTAAATTCCGGCCCTGAACGAGAGCGTTTGTTTGTACCTCGTGATTAACGGTTTATTTATTCCGTCTTTCCTCATAAATATAGTTGCTTTGAAAAAGACCGCTTTATTAAAAGGTCGAAACAGATCTGTCAGAAAACTAATAACATCTTTTGTTTTTTTTCTAAAAATGTTCTAGTCATATATCAGTACGTATATAGCAATCTCAGCCAGCCTATACATCGTGATATGTATGCATGTAGGTATTTAGCAAACCACGGAAACTACCCCCTTTTTATTACTTCCCTTTCTGCTTCTTTTGATTAAATTTCTCTCCAAGAGGGCTGACCCATTTTCTTTTTGAACTTGTTTCTTTCACAGTGTGTAGGCACAGTTATTCATCCAACCCGTTCGCCACAGGTAGAATGTAACATAAGGTCGCAAGTATGAGGTATCCGGCGAGAATCGAACTCGCTATTCAGCATTGCGGACTAGCTTGCTAAACATTACTCCACGAGGGGAACACTCTGCATGCATGTAGGTATCTATCTCTTTCTCCAAGCTGTTACCTATTTTTCCTCTTTCATTATATATTTAAGATTTTTTTTCTTCTTTTGATCATTAATTCTCTATTCTATAATGAGGGGCCGGGTTAGCTCAGTCGGTAGAGCGTTCGGCTAGAAATCACAAGGTTCCTAGTTCGATACCGGTCCCCGCCAACTCAGCGTATGAGTAGCACAGGGATCTGTGCGGTAAAGTAAGGAGCTGATGGTAGGTGTGGCGCTCCACCTCAGATGCTAAAAACAATCTCCTTGGTCTAGCTCTATTGAAAAGGGGATAGACTCCCTCGCTGACGCTGATACCGACTTTAGGCCGCCCCGTCGACTTTACTTTATAATGAGGTAAAATGCAGCTTATTTGAGATATTAGGGTGGGGTGTGGGTTATAATTTCACTTTAAATGTTACTTTCGATATATTCTATTCATTTTATTTGAATAAGATAAATTTACAAATTTGTCTGGATTGAAAATTATGAGATTTGTCTGGATTGAAATTATGAGATTTTAAAGCAATTTCTTACGTAAATGTATAAAAAAACAAGGATTTCAGAGGGCTTCATAATAGACGATCTTTAAAACCGAATGCTCAAAAATTGGTTCAAGCTAGAAACCTAATTTTTGGTGTCAGAACTTATCATACCAATACCCAACTTTCTCTATTTGTTACATTTTGATATTCCAAAAAAATTTGAAAATCGACCTACCCTACTCTGCATGCATGTAGGTATCTATCTCTTTCGTCAAGCTGTTACCTATTTTTCCTCTTTCATTATATATTTAAGATTTTTTTTCTTCTTTTGATCATTAATTCTCTATTCCCCGAATTCTTTTGAAGAAACCGTTTCCTACATTCATCCGTTGCCAACTTAGTCATAATTAATAGTCGTTTAGGCGAACGGCAGTTGTTGAAAGTAAACTCGTTATTAGCATTAACGACTGATTGTCTCGCTACTCCGTTGAATTACTAATCAATATCTTGCAGCTGTGCATTTGACACAAGTCCAGACGATTCCTAGTCTAAAAACGTCTCAAGACTCAGAGCAAAAGCACCGGTATGAGTCACATGGGGATACGATAACTATTTTAGCGATTCTAATAGAATAATCTTGCCCGGCGTTATTAAGCCTCAAAAAGAAAATTAGTTTCGCAGGTGAATCTAATAGTTGGGAGATACAATTCCAAAATTTAGTGAACCTGAGCAGTCTATTAGTCTATCCATAAAAATGATCTCACACATCTTTCGAAATTACTGCACTGCAAATAAGTAAATGTCTTAACCACATAAATCCTCCTGTACCATAGTCGGTGAGATACAAAACTAATATCATTGAGTTAGAATATGTTTAGCTGTTTTTCTTTTGTTTTGTTTGTTTTTTGTTTTTGTTTTTTGTTGTTTTTTTTGTAATTACATTTTGTTGTACCTAATAGTTTGTGTTTTAACAAGCTCTGATCATTTTTTAAAGAAATGAGAAAATCACTGTAACATTAATCATGTATACCTACAGGTTAGAGAATCGCGTTTATTGTACGTTCAAATTTACTTTTAGGAGTTCTTTCTGAAGTGTTTTTTTATGCACACGGTACCATCGAATAGAAGTTTGCTCCTTTTTTTATTCATATCCTCTAAATCAAGAAGATATATATATATATATATATATATATATATATATATATATATATATATATATATATGAAAGAGAGAGAGAAAGATATATATATATATATATATATATATAGAGAGAGAGAGAGAGAGAGAGAGACAGACTAAGATAGTTAGAATAAGAACGTGAATTAATTACGTTGCTATCTTTCCTTATATACTGTTGTATGTAAGTAACGAACATGGAAATAAATCCGACATATGTGTGATATAAAGGAAAAACATAAGTATGTTAATATGATGAAATTTGTTTTATTCTGACACGTTTTCTAAGGGAATATATTTACATATACACTATTATATATATATAATATATATATATATATATATATATATATATATATATATATATATATATATATTATATATATATATATTTGAAAACAATTCATAAAATAAATAGATAAATGGATATATACTAAAAACGAATAAATAAATAAAATTTTAAAAAAATATATAATATATATATATAAAAAATAACTAATAAATAAATAAATAAATAAAAATAAATAAAAAGTAAATAAAACAAAATAATTTGAAATGAAATAAGATAAATATAATACTAAAAAATAAAAAACAAAGCAGAATAGAATCTAGCAGACTCTATAATCGCAATTTTGATAAAATAAGTTCATTCTAAGCTCCTAAAATACACACACAACACACACACACACACACACAACACATATATATAATATATATTAATGTACATGTACAAAGCACACACACTAAAATAACACACACATACATTAATGTACAGGAAATAGGCATACACGCCCACAAATAACACACACACACACACACACACACACACACACACTCATGGTGCTAAGACTGACCAAATACACCGCACACACACACAACAGGTTACAGGCCACCTGATAGACAGCAAATTCACACACCCGCACCCATAAACAATCAAGCAATATCTGGAATGTTAGTCTCAGACACATATCATAAAAGAGATCAGATGATCCTGTTAATAAACAAACAAACAAAAATAAATAAAATAAAATAAAATAGAATAAAAATAAAACCTTGCTTAGAGGCGAATCAAATCTGGAATAATAATTAAAATAAAATAAAAGAAATGATCAGACACACAGACATAAGTACCACGCACACACACATACGCTTACATTTACACACAAAGCACGCGCACACACACACACTTACACACACAAACACACACATAAGCAAGCACCCCAACCATACACATACACACACAGAATTTGGAAGACCCAAGACAGAACGAATCTAGCAGCCGCTAAGACAACTTCAGTTCCAGTATTCTTCTGAGGATAGGAATTTCTTCCCGAAATATTGAGAAATAAATGACAGGTTAACAAAAAACATCATAGTTACCTTCTTTTTTCTTTACACTCGCATTGTGACAGCCTTCAAAACCAACCAACAAACCAATATATACACAATGCTTCAAGCAAATTACAAAACCCTTATATATATATATATATATATATATATATATATGGGTGGACAGACAGATAGATAAAGTTAGGGTGTGTATAAGAGAGAGAGAGAGAGAGAGAGAGAGAGAGAGAGAGAGAGAGAGAGAGAGAGAGAGAGAGAGAGCTGTTGAAATGCAGAATTGAAGTCGATGATAAACAGACTGCGTATATTTGCATCCTTGACACATTCGTGTTGAGTTAACTTAGCGAAAACTTCAAGACATAAATCTTGACTGAAAAATACCTGACAAAATTGAAAATCTGTAGTTTTTCAATGTAAATTCCTTGTTTGCTTTTTTTAGTTGCGGAGGTGAAGAATATGAACTCTGTGAGCCAGGTTCAAATCCTGGACAAAGATTTTGGCTTTAGAAAGGAATATACACAGTTCTTCCATACCACATGCGTAAAATAGTGAGACAGTTTGGGTTCTTAGTACATCAACAATTCTAAGAAAAGGAAAACCAGCTGTATCCCGTTGATAATTTGGCATTGTGTCACATCCTGTCCGTGGCGAAGAAGTTTGGTAAATACATACATCGTCTTTCTTTATTATTTTTAAAGGTTTCCAACTTATTGATTTTGTATTCTTTCTTTCTAGAATATAATGAAAAATTCCAACGTAATTAATTCCCTTGGTTTGAAAATGGAATTGGCGTGAAACTGACAGTTACCAATCAGGATTGACATATATATATATATATATATTGGTTAGGAGGTTGATTTAGAAGGCTATCACAATGCAGGTGTAAAGAAAAAAATAATACGGTAACAATGGTGTTGTGTGGCTAACCTGTATTTAGAATACAATACAGGTTAAATAATTAGAATTAAATACAGGTTAACATACAACACCATTGTTACCGTATTATTATTTTTTTCTATACACCTGCATTGTGATAGCCTTCTAAATCAACCTCCTAACCAATATATATACAATGCTTCAAGCAAATTATAAAACTCTCTTATATATATATATATATATATAATATTATATATATATATATAAGGTGTGTCAAAAACTATCACGATTTTCGTACTTTTTGACACGCCTCGTATTCCGAAAAAATAATGTTCCATTCATTAATTAAGGAACGTACAATAAACGCGATTCCGTAACCACTAGAAGTGATATAACCCTAGACGTGTTGGCATGTCTTAACATCAATCAGTCCGTCTATCCATCAATTAGGACTAATATTTTAACACACACAACACGCGCGCGCACACCACTCACATAAACATACAAGGTGTGTCAAAAAAATATTGAGATTTTTGTACTTTGTAACATATCTTGTATTCTGACAAAAATAACGTTCCATTCATTAATGTTTGTTTTTTTCAGAATACAAAATGTGTCAGAAAATATCAACTTTAAAGCTGTATTTACCAAGATAGAAATGAAGAATGAACGGAACGTTATTTTTTTCAGAGTATAAGGCGTGTCACAAAGTACAAAAAATCTTGAAACACCTAGTATACATTGTATGTATTTGCGTGAGCGAATAGGTAGACTTATTGCGTTTTGAATATTTGAAAAACCTTGACGATGGGAAGAGATGAAAAGGCAAAACTAAAAGCCGTCTTTATCGTAACTCATCTGAGTAAACAAACGTCGAAAAAAAAAAAAGACTGCGTTGGTCGTTGAAATGTTGAAACATTGTTTGAAAAAACTGTTGACGTAAAGAACTGGAAAACTTCAGAAAGAGCTTCTTTTTTTTTTTTTAGAGAGAGAGAGATTCGTGACGCATTGGAAAATATGAGATGGTTGGTGGGCAACTCAAAGATGGGAAGACGGAAAGGTTGGTGAACTGGGTGGTGGTGTTGCGGGGAATCTTTTTTGAGAAGAGAAGGGAGATAACTAGGGAAAGATAGACTGGATAACCTGGAAGAAATAAGAAAAAGTCAATATCGGGATACAAAGAAAGAAGTAAGGTTTGCTGAAGATGAAAAGAAAGAAAAAAAGAATAGAGGTTTACGTGAAAGAACGAAAGTATTGTAATTCGAGTATCAGAGTTAATAGTTAATAACAGGAAGAAACACAACGTGTATTAAGATTAAAGGAAAAGGTTTACTAAGCAAAGGTACAAGATGAATAGTGTAATTAGCAATTGCTTGATTGGATTAACAAGTCCCGTGAGATCTCATTCTTTCTCTCCTCTGAGATTTCGTCAGACGTTATTTATAGGAAAAACAAAGGATTCTATTTCATTATTTAGACTAGCAAATATATGCACCCTCTGGGTGCAAGTATTTAAGTTTTAATATAATAAAATATGTTAAATTAGAAAGGCTTATGAAACTGAATAAGAATGCAGATAAAAACTTTTCGAACAGAGGGGGTATGATTGAAAAATAGAACAACTTTGAAATTAACTCTTCCATCATTTTCCATTACTCCCGTCTTTCATTGGTAAATTTTCCTAATTTAACTATTTAGTTAAAATAGGAAGTCAAGAATAATATTATAGTTATTTCTTCTTGTTAATGGATTTCTTTTAAGATTTATCCTCGAGATTTTTGCTCATATTCAATAAGATAAAACCAAACAATTAGAAATCAATAATACTAAGCACATATTTATCAAAATCAAATTTTTAAGATCAATATGCAAATTAGCCTTCCCATTCACACTGTAAACCGCTATTTTGTTGTATATATAAATACAATTGCATGTTATTAGTATGTAGATATGGTCAACAGTTTTAATGATGTAAAACCATTTTATTAATAATTGAGCTTTAAATAAAAAATAAAATCATGGCGAATGTGATGTAAATAACTAAGAGAATTGTGACTTGTATTGTAATATAGTTTCGGTTACAGACAGACAAATCCACAATCTCCATTATAATAAGATATTATGACAAACAGAAAGACGAATCAAGAAGATTTTAAGGAAAGAAAACGAAAGAAAAATAAATAAATAAAAAAGAATAAGAGGTGAAAATGAAAGAAAAAAAGAGAGAAACGACGAAAAAAAGTGTAAAAAAAAAAGAAAATACGGAAGATAAAAAAGATTAAAAAAAGAAGGAAAGAGAGAAGGACGAAAAAAAAAAAAGAAAAAGAAAGAAAGAAACCAGAATGGATGAAAAGTGGAGAGAAAAACAGAAAGAAAGAAAGAAACAATAACACTGGTTTACAAAAAAATATTTTTCTCTGAGGCAAGAATGTGAATAGGTGTTTTTTACTAATTTTGTGCTGAATTCAAATATAAACAGTTTTGCTCTATCACTTCTAGTTTTCTGTCTTTTAAATTAGTATAATACAGAATATATACTTTTTTCAACAGTTGTAGTAGCTTATTACAGATAAACAGGATATAAAAGAACATTGACGGAATAAATATACTTGAATACAATGTATACAATTCATAGTACCGCAGACAGTTAGAAGTGTGTTTTCTTAGATGATCTGTGTATTGCCTCCGGGATGTCACGCAAGAGCATCCAGCAGAAGCTTCATCATCCACTTGGAGTTGCTCTCCATCTTCATAATGTCTTGGTGGAATCTTTCTCCGTGCTCATGACTCACTGCTCCAAGCTTTGGAGGGAAGTTGAGGTGGGGATGGAGAAAATGAATTTTGAGTAACATTGGGCATCCCATATCCTCATAAGTCTTTAGCAACTTCTCAATACAGGCTTGGTAATTTGGTACGCGTGTGTTACCATGGAAGCCACTATAGACTATATTAAATGCTTCCCATGCTCTCAGTTCCCTGCATAATAACTAAAAAAGAAGACATAAGTCACACAATATTAGAAATTAACCCTGAATGCATATATGCCTTTATGTACAGTATGTGTACAAAATGTACAGTATGTATATTTAAAAAAAACTAGAGGTGATGAGTAAAAACGGATTTCAAATCTGAATTAAGCACCCCCAAATTAGGTTAAAACAGCTATTTTTGTGCCTGTCTCAATTTCTTTGTAAACCAGTGTAATTAAAGATAATGAAAAGAAAAAATCGATGTTTACGAGAAAAAAAGCTCACGTTATAAGGCGGAGTTTAACAGGTTTGAATTTGGACTTTTCCTTCTCCTAGACTGGTTGCCTAACCAAGGTTAAAGAGCCTAGTCTGGCAAGGTCCGGTATCGAACCAGGAACCGTGAGGCTAAAGACTGGTAAACAGATGAAAATAAACTATCGTTTAAAAAGCGTCCGAGAAATCAAAATGAGCAAATAAATTTATTAGCAAATCAAGTTCCATCTGAGGATTGACTCATCTATTCTATAAAAGACAGAATAAAGATAGTAGAAAGAATATCCGATGAGACTTTTGTCACTCCAGACTTGAGAGAAAATCCCCCGGTTATAGCGGATGTGAAGATCAGACGTTGTTTTAATTAACAGGAATAAAAGAAACTTGTCATCTAGTGGAATTTGCCTTTCCAGTTGGCCACAGTGAAAACAAAAGAAATTGAAATCTGGGAAAATTAGGGAATATGAAGGTGACAGACATACAAATTGGTAACATAAAACGATTGTTTTTGGGGGTTTTTTTTACGTTATTTCATTTTGTGTTTTCTTCTTTTCTTTCTTTTCACCTTTTTCTTCTTCTGTACTTTTTTCAATTTCAATTTTCTTTATTGATTTAACCTGGTATTTCATTTCCCTGGTTAACTTATTTTATTCATCTGTTTTTTTTTTTCTTTGATTTTTGCTACTTCAGCTTCTCTGTATTTGATTTTGTTGCCTTTTTCTTTCACTCATGTTTTTTTTCTTTCATTTTTTTCTTTCTAATTCGATTTTTTTTAAAAATTGAATTCTTCTTTCAAATCTTAGTTTTTTTCGTTCTTTTATCTTTTCTGCTTCTGCTTCTCTGTATTTGATTTTTGTTGCCTTTTTCGTTCACTCTTTGTTTATTATTTCTTTCATTTTTTTCTTTCTAATTCGATTTAAAAAAATGTAATTCCTCATTTCAATCTTAGATTTTCTTTCTTTCTTTGATTTTTGCTACTTCTGCTTTTCTGTATTTGATTTGTGTTGCCTTTTCTTTCACTCATTCTTTACTTTTCTTTCATTTTTTTCTTTCTAATTCGTTTTTTTTTTAATGTAATTCTTCCTTTCAATCTAGATTTTCTTTCTTCTTTGATTCTTTCTGCTTCTGCTTCTCTGTATTTGATTTTGTTGCCTTTTTCGTTCACTCTTGTTATTTCTTTCATTTGTTCTTTCTAATTTGATTTTTTTAAAATTGAATTCTTCTTTTCAAATCTTAGTTTTTTTCTTCTTTGATTCTTTCTGCTTCTGCTTCTTTGTATTTAATTTTGTTACCTTTTTCGTTCACTCCATTGATTTTTTCTTTCATTTTTTTCTTTCTAATTCGATTTTTAAAAATGTAATTCTTCCTTTCAATCTTAGAATTGCTTTCGTTCTTTGATTCTTTCTGCTCTTCTTCTCTGTATTTGATTTTTGTTGCCTTTCGTTCACTTTTTATTTATTTTTCTTTCATTTTTTTCTTTTATTCGATTTTAAAAAAAATTTAATTCCTCCTTTCAATCTTAGATTTTCTTTCGTCTTTGATTCTTTCTTCTTTCTGCTTCTCTGTATTTGATTTTTTTGCCTTTTTCTTTCACTCTTTGTTTTCTTTTCATTCATTTTTTTATCTTTCTAATTCGACTTTTTTTAATGTAATTCTTCCTTTCAATCTTAGTTTTTTTCGTTCTTCATTCTTTTCTGCTTCTACTTCTCTGTATTTAATTCTTGCTCCCTCATTCATTCTTTATTATTTTCTTTCTATTCTTTTCTTTTTTCTAATTCGATTTTTTAAAATTTAATTCTGCCTTTCAATCTTTAATTTTCAATCTTTTTCTTAAATACATTTTTCTTCCTTCCTTTTTTACTTAGATCTTCTGTCTTGATTTAATTTCAATTTTCGTTTCCTTTCTGTCATTTTCAATTTCTTTCTTAATTTTTCATTTCATTTTATAGCTTCCTTTCTTTCAACTAAATATTCATTCTCTTTTCTTTTCTTTCTTTCGAATTAGATCTTTTTTCATCGTTTGAAATATCCTTTCTAATTCGAGTTTTATTTTAATCTAGCTCTTTCTTTTGGCTTTCTTTTTTACTTCATCACTTTAATCCATTTCTTCTATTTCTCTGAAATTTCGAGTTCAGGCTTAATAATTTGGATTATTGGATATTTCAGGACTACTGGTCTTCATCTGTATTGTTATCTACACAAAGGCTCGACCACCGATGTCCCTCGGCTTCTTCAGTTAGAAGAGAAGGTTCCCGAGTTCGAATACTCGAAATAATATATTTATTTCTTCCTTTTTTTATTTCTTCGTTTGATTTCGCTTTCTCTTTCTTTCGTTCAGTTCTTTCCAATGTTTCCTTTTATTCTGTAACTCCCTTTCTTTCTCTTTGATATTTTTCTTTCTTCATTTCTGTCTACTTAAATATTCTTCATTATTTGAACTAGCAAAATAAAAAGACCACCCTCGAGCGATGTAAAAATAATTTTTTGAAAGATATTGACTGAGAGGATGGGAGCTGAAAATTCAATGTCATAGAGTGTGCACCATAAGTATGTAAATCGTCAAATTTATTAAAGGAGTTAAAAAAAAAGAAGAAAGAAAGAAAGGACAATTTGAAATGGAAACAGTTCCGATAACTTTTAAATATTATATTAGAATAAAACAATCTATATATAAAATATATAACGCGCGGCGGCATCTATTTATTGAAACAATGAGGATTGTCTAACGTTGCATGCTCACATTTTGAGTATATTTATTCTATGTTATGACGTTGGATTATGTGTTGGGTAATGTGACGTAAACAGTGACTTATTTCTGTTACAGACAAAAAACCGGAAGCGAATCTCCATTATTATAAATAGATAATACTTTCTTTATTTGCAATTCGATTTTTTAATTTCATTTTCCTTCTGTGGCTTTTTTTCTCCTTTTATATTTTTTCTTTCTTCATTCTTAGATCTTATTTCTTCATTGAATTTCACTTTTCTTTCTTTCTGCCTTTCTTTTAAAAGCGTTATAAATCAATATATATATATATATATATATATATATATAATATTGTGTGTGTGTGTGTGTGTGTGTGTGATATGTGTGTGTGTGTGTGTAGCGTTTAAAAACTTTCGATAAATTAAAATATGTAAATAGATTTATTATTAAGGGTGGGCATCTGCAATCAACTTCCCATTTATCGCACAGATCCAGGCTCGTGTGTTGATTGTAGTGACAGCCGGTATTGAACCCAAACCTGGTTTCCAAAACGGTTGCTCTACCGACGGAGTGCTAACCGGCTGCTCTTCATATCTTTTTCAATTCGTTAGTTTGCAGTATCCACCTTCCGTTGAGACAACTATAACTATTTAGGTGTTCTGAAGTGCCTGCAAAAATCGAATAAGTGCGTACCGGCATGAATAGTTAAATGTAAGGGTATTTGCCTCATACCCACTTGTATGGACTGGGCACAAGGCCTCGTTTTTATGTTCGCACACCCACAAGCCGAAGCTCATGGGTACGGAAAGAACAGCCGAAAGATTGCGTCACTCCCCACGGCATTCCCCGCGTTCAAGAGAGCTCCTCAGGGCGCTGGGCACAATAAAACACAGCTTGACCCCCAAAGAGAAACAGGTATTGCTGTGGGGGATTGGCGCCCCCTGGGATCGACGCTATTATTGTACTTTAACCTGATTCCAGTGGCTGGGTTAAGCACACTGGACTCCCGAGGGTGAGTAGGTAAGGGTATTTGCGCTTGCTCATCCCACTTAATGAGGCTGGGTACACAAGGTCTCGTTTTTACGGCATGAGTAAAAATTGCCGTCGACCAGGGGGATGGTCCCCCTTAATCGATGCTATTAATTGTACTTTACGGTCCAGAGGCCGAAAGCAGCCACTGGATCCCCCAGCCCGAGCCGGGTATTGAACTCGGTAAGGGTATTTGCTTGCTATCGCCACTTATTGAGGGCCTGGACACAAGGTCGCGTTTTTACGTGAGCCACATAAAAATTGTCAAGGATCTGGGGGGATGGCCCCCTGGATCGATGCCATTAACTGTACTTCACAGTCCAGAGGCCATAGTTACACTGGACCCCGCAGCCGAGGCCGGTATTTAGATGGTAAAAGAAGTGTTCTAAAGCATAGAATCTGGAACAGATACTTACACTTTTGATCCCCGCCTAATAGTTAAATGTAAGTACGAATGTACTTTTATTTTTTTTGCGGGGGCGTTTGTCATGCTTCCAACTTGATAGCGTTCCTGATCTTTAGTCTCCTACTCGACCATTTCAACTCTAATTGTTTGTATATTCATATTGATGCCAACGATTATATGAAAAAAGATAGAAAAGAAATTCTGTATCTATATTAGTTTTTCAATCTGTGGGGCTTTCCCAAGCCCCACCACCCAGGCTCCGACCATCCGATGTCTGGCCTTATCTCATTTCAATGCGAAGCAGTAGATCGATACTCTGAGTAATGTCACTGAAATGGACATTCATCTTTTATTAATGACCATTGAGAACAAAATGCCGATATGAGAGAGATAGGTTGCGTTGGTTTGTTACTTGTTTGCTTGTAGAGAGTATTACAGAGTAGGTCAATGTCAACCATATAATAAAAAAACATGAAGGAGATGACACGGAAGGAATATATACAGAGCCAGAACATGACAGGGTGGGAAAGTTGTGGACAACTGGCGAATTTGTTTGCAACGATTGGAATGTTCAACCAGACAAACAGTGACGATACACACAAACCGAAAATATTCCTCTGGAAAACTATCATAAGATTCTGCTGGTAGTTTCTGAGATTAAAAAACAGGACTCTAGTATTCAAGACAGAGTACAGGACTTTTATATTAACCAAGGAGAAGAAAAAAAATGGTGACCTGCCCTAGAGTGTGGGTGATAAGAATCCCACAAAAAAACGGGTGTCCTGAGTATTGGGAAAACAAAACTAAGTTGCATATGACCATGAGACCCTGGTATGTGATCCCTTCATGTTGATCTCTGACCGGGACTGGTAGTGTTGGTTGAGCTTACGGCATATCACCCTTTCTCTTTGGTTATTCAATGCCGAAGCTATTATATAATATTGCTAACACTTATCTGGTGTTATGGTCCCTATATATTGCTTAACTTCGTGTGATCGAGTGGTATGTTTCTAAGTG
>CM042147.1:1980220-2070220 GCA_023376005.1 Doryteuthis pealeii
GTGGGATAGAAGACTGAGGAGAGATAAGTCCGTGAGATCTCATTCTTTCTCCCTCTGAGATTTCGTCAGACGTTATTTATAGGAAAAACAAAGGATTCTATTTTCATTATTTAGACTAGCAAATATATGCACTCTGGGTGCAAGTATTTAAGTTTTAATAATAATATATGTTAAATTAGAAAGGCTTATGAAACTGAATAAGAATGCAGATAAAAACTTTTCGAACAGAGGGGTATGATTGAAAATAGAACAACTTTGAAATTAACTCTTCCATCATTTTCCATTACTTCCCGTCTTTCATTGGTAAATTTTCCTAATTTAACTATTTAGTTAAATAGGAAGTCAACGAATAATTTATAGTTTATTTCTTCTTGTTAATTGGGATTTTTTAAGATTTATCCTCGAGATTTTTGCTCATATTCAATAAGATAAAACCAAACAATTAGAAATAATTATACTAAGCACATATTTATCAAAATCAAATTTTTAATCAATATGCAAATTAGCCTTCCCATTCACACTGTAAACCGCTATTTTGTTGTATATATAAATACAATTGCATGTTATTTAGTATGTAGATATGGTCAACAGTTTTAATGATGTAAAACCATTTTATTAATAATTGAGCTTTAAATAAAAAATAAAATCATGGCGAATGTGATGTAAATAACTAGAATTGTGACTTGTATGTAATATAGTTTCGGTTACAGACAGACAATCCACAATCTCCATTATAATAAGATATTATGACAAACAGAAAGACGAATCAAGAAGATTTTTAAAGGAAAGAAAACGAAAGAAAACAAAATAAAAGTAAAAAGAAAGACTGAATGAAAAGAGGTGAAATGAAAGAAAAAGAGAGAAGACGACGAAAAACTGAAGTGTAAAAGAAAGAAAGAAGAAATGAAGATAAAAAGATTAAAAAAAGAAGGAAAGAGAGAAGGACGAAAAAAGAAAAGAAAAAGAAAGAAAGAAACCAGAATGGATGAAAAGTGGAGAGAAAAACAGAAAGAAAGAAGAAACAATAACACTGGTTTACAAAAAATATTTTTCTCTGAGGCAAGAATGTGAATAGGTGTTTTTTTACTAATTGGGTGTGCTGAATTCAAATGTATAAACAGTTTTGCTCTATCACTTCTAGTTTTCTGTCTTTTAAATAGTCTCATTTTAGTATATACAGAATATATACGTGCTTATTTCAACAGTTGTAGTAGCTTATTACAGATAAAACAGGATAGATAAAGAACATTGACGGAATAAATATACTTGAATGACACAATGTATACAATTCATAGTACCGCAGACAGTTAGAAGTGTGTTTTCTTAGATGATCTGCTGTATTTTGCCTCCGGGATGTCACGCAAGAGCATCCAGCAGAAGTCTTCCCATCATGCCGGGGTTCCACTTGCCTTGGTAGTTGCTCTCCATCTTCATAATGTCTTGGTGGAATCTTTCTCCGTGCTCATGACTCACTGCTCCAAGCTTTGGAGGGAAGAAGTTGAGGTGGGGATGGAGAAAATGAATTTTGAGTAACATTCAGCATCCCATATCATCTAAGTCTTAGCAACTTCTCAATACAGGCTTGGTAATTTGGTACGCGTGTGTTACCATGGAAGCCACTATAGACTTATTAAATGCTTCCCATGCTCTCAGTTCCCTGCATAATAACTAAAAAAGAAGACATAAGTCACACAATATTAGAATTAACCCTGAATGCATATATGCCTTTATGTACAGTATGTGTACAAAATGTACAGTATGTATATTAAAAAAACTAGAGGTGATGAGTAAAAACGGATTTCAAATCTGAATTAAGCACCCCAAATTAGGTTAAAACAGCTATTTTGTGCCTGTCTCAATTTCTTTGTAAACCAGTGTAATTAAAGATAATGAAAAGAATCGATGTTTTACGAGAAAAAAAGCTCACGTTATAAGGCGGAGTTTAACAGTTTGAATTTGGACTTTTCCTTCTCCTAGACTGGTTGCCTAACCAAGGTTAAAGAGCCTAGTCTGGCAAGGTCCGGTATCGAACCAGGAACCGTGAGGCTAAAGACTGGTAAACAGATGAAATAAACTATCGTTTAAAAAGCGTCCGAGAAATCAAAATGAGCAAATAAATTTATTAGCAAATCAAGTTCCATCTGAGGATTGACTCATCTATTCTATAAAAGACAGAATAAAAGATGAAGTAGAAAGAATATCCGATGAGACTTTGTGTCACTCAGACTTGAGAGAAAATCCCCCGGTTATAGCGGATGTGAAGATCAGACGTTGTTTTAATTAACAGGAATAAAAGAAACTTGTCATCTAGTGGAATTTGCCTTTCCAGTTGGCCACAGTGAAAACAAAAGAAATTGAAATCTGGAAAATTAGGGAATATGAAGGTGACAGACATACAAATTGGTAACATAAAACGATTGTTTTTTTGGGGGTTTTCACGTTTATTTCATTTTTGTGTTTTTCTTCTTTTCTTTTCTTTTTCACCTTTTTTCTTTCTTTCTGTACTTTTTTCAATTTCAATTTTCTTTATTGATTTAACCTGGTATTTCATTTTCCCTGGTTAACTTATTTATTCATCTGTTTTTTTTTTCTTTGATTTTGCTACTTCAGCTTCTCTGTATTTGATTTTTGTGCCTTTTTTTTCACTCATTGTTTTTTTTCTTTCATTTTTTTCTTTCTAATTCGATTTTTTTAAAAATTGAATTCTTCTTTCAAATCTTAGTTTTTTCGTTCTTTATTCTTTCTGCTTCTGCTTCTCTGTATTTGATTTTTGTTGCCTTTTTCGTTCATCTTTGTTTATATTTCTTTCATTTTCTTTTAATTCGATTTAAAAAAAATGTAATTCTCATTTCAATCTTAGATTTTCTTTCTTTCTTTGATTTTTGCTACTTCTGCTTTTCTGTTTGATTTGTGTTGCCTTTTCTTCACTCATTCTTTACTTTTTCTTTCATTTTTTTTTCTTTCTAATTCGTTTTTTTTTTTAATGTAATTCTTCCTTTCAATCTTAGATTTTCTTTCGTTCTTTGATTCTTTCTGCTTCTGCTTCTCTGTATTTGATTTTTGTTGCCTTTTTCGTTCACTCTTTGTTTATTTTTCTTTCATTTGTTTTCTTTCTAATTTGATTTTTTTAAAAATTGAATTCTTCTTTTCAAATCTTAGTTTTTTCGTTCTTTGATTCTTTCTGCTTCTGCTTCTTTGTATTTAATTTTTGTTACCTTTTTCGTTCACTCATTGATTTTTTCTTTCATTTTTTTCTTTCTAATTCGATTTTTAAAAAATGTAATTCTTCCTTTCAATCTTAGAATTGCTTTCGTTCTTTGATTCTTTCTGCTTCTTCTTCTCTGTATTTGATTTTTGTTGCCTTTTTCGTTCACTTTTTATTTATTTTTTCTTTCATTTTTTTCTTTCTAATTCGATTTTTAAAAAATTTAATTCCTCCTTTCAATCTTAGATTTTCTTTCGTTCTTTGATTCTTTCTTCTTCTGCTTCTCTGTATTTGATTTTTGTTGCCTTTTCTTTCACTCTTTGTTTTCTTTTCATTCATTTTTTATCTTTCTAATTCGACTTTTTTTAATGTAATTCTTCCTTTCAATCTTAGTTTTTTTTCGTTCTTTCATTCTTTCTGCTTCTACTTCTCTGTATTTAATTTTTCTTGCTTCCCTCATTCATTCTTTATTTATTTTTTCTTTCTATTCTTTTCTTTTTTTCTAATTCGATTTTTTAAAATTTAATTCTGCCTTTCAATCTTTAATTTTCAATCTTTTTCTTAAATACATTTTTCTTCCTTCCTTTCTTTTACTTAGATCTTCTGTCTTGATTTAATTTCAATTTTCGTTTCCTTTCTGTCATTTTCAATTTCTTTCTTAATTTTTCATTTCATTTTATAGCTTCCTTTCTTTCAACTAAATATTCATTCTCTTTTCTTTTCTTTTCTTTCGAATTAGATCTTTTTCATCGTTTGAAATATCCTTTCTAATTCGAGTTTTATTTTAATCTAGCTCTTTCTTTTGGCTTTCTTTTTTTACTTCATCACTTTAATCCATTTTCTTTCTATTTCTCTGAAATTTCGAGTTCAGGCTTAATAATTTGGATTATTTGGATTATTCAGACTACTGTCTTCATCTGTATTGTTATCTACACAAAGGCTCGACCGATGTGCCCTCCGGCCTTCTTCAGTTAGAAGAGAAGGTTCCCGAGTTCGAATACTCGAAATAATATTTATTTCTTCCTTTTTTATTTCTTCGTTTGATTTCGCTTTCTCTTTCTTTCGTTCAGTTCTTTCTCAATGTTTCCTTTTATTCTGTAACTCCCTTTCTTTCTCTTTGATATTTTTTCTTTCTTCATTTCTGTCTACTTAAATATTCTTTCATTATTTGAACTAGCAAAATAAAAAGACACCCTCCGAGCGATGTAAAAATAATTTTTTGAAAGATATTGACTGAGAGGATGGGAGCTGAAAATTCAATGTCATAGAGTGTGCACCATAAGTATGTAAAATCGTCAAATTTATTAAAGGAGTAAAAAAAAAAAAAAGAAAGAAAGAAAGACAATTTGAAATGGAAACAGTTCCGATAACTTTAAATATTATATTAGAATAAAACAATCTATATATAAATATATAACGCCGGGCATCTATTTATTGAAACAATGAGGATTGTCTAACGTTGCATGCTCACATTTTGAGTATATTTATTCTATGTTATGACGTTGGATTATGTGTTGGGTAATGTGACGTAAACAGTGACGTAATTTCTGTTACAGACAAAAACCGGAAGCGAATCTCCATTATAAATAGATAATACTTTCTTTATTTGCAATTCGATTTTTTTAATTTCATTTTCCTTCTGTGGCTTTTTTTTCCTTTTATATTTTTCTTTCTTCATTCTTAGATCTTATTTCTTCATTGAATTTCACTTTTCTTTCTTTCTGCCTTTCTTTTAAAAGCGTTTTATAAATCAATATATATATACATATATATATATATATATTATATATATGTGTGGTGTGTGTGTGTGTGTGTGTATGTGTGTGTGTGTGTGTGTAGCGTTTAAAAACTTTCGATAAATTAAAATATGTAAATAGATTTATTATTAAGGGTGGGCATCTGCAATCAACTTCCCATTTTATCGCACAGATCCAGGCTCGTGTGTTGATGTAGTGACAGCCGGTATTGAACCCAAAACCTTGGTTCCAAAACGGTTGCTCTACCGACGGAGCTAAACCGGCTCTCATATCTTTCAATTCGTTAGTTTGCAGTATCCACCTTCCGTTGAGACAACTATAACTATTTAGGTGTTCTGAAGTGCTGCAAAATACGAATAAGTGCGTACCGGCATGAATAGTTAAATGTAAGGGTATTTGCCTCATACCCCACTTGTATGGACTGGGCACAAGGCCTCGTTTTTATGTGGGCACACCCACAAGCCGAAGCTCATGGGTAGGAAAGAACAAAAATTGCGTCGATCCCCACGGCATTCCCCTTCAAGAGAGCTCCTCAGGCGCTGGGCAATAAACACAGCCTTGCCCCCAAAGAGAACAGGTATTGCTTGGGGGATTGGCCCCCTGGGATCGACGCTATTATTTGTACTTTAACCTGATCCAGTGCTGAAGCACACTGGACTCCCGAGGGTAGTAGGTAAGGGTATTTGCCTGCTCATCCCACTTATGAGGGCTGGACACAAGGTCTCGTTTTTACGTGGGCACATAAAATTGCGTCGATCCAGGGGGATGGTCCCCCTGAATCGATGCTATTAATTGTACTTTAAGAGGCCGAAGCACACTGGACCCCAGCCGAGGCCGGGTATTGAAGGTAAGGGTATTTGCCTGCTCATCCCACTTATGAGGGCTGGACACAAGGTCTCGTTTTTACGTGGGCACATAAAAATTGCAAGGATCTGGGGGATGGCCCCCTGGATCGATGCCATTACTGTACTTCACCAGTCCAGAGGCCGAAGTACACTGGACCCCCGAAGGTAAGAAGTGTCAAAGCATAGAATCTGGAACAGATACTACACTTTGATCCCGCCTAATAGTTTAAATGTAAGTACGAATGTAATTTTATTTTATTTTTTGCGGGGCGTTTGTTCATGCTTCCACTTTGATGAGGTCTGATCTTTTTAGTCTCCTACTCGACCTTCAACTCTAATTTGTTTTATAATTCATTATATTGATGCCAACGATATATTGAAAAAAAGAAAGAAAATGTTATATTTAGTTTTCATATCTCTGGGGCTTTCCCAAGCCCCCACCCACCCAGGCTCCACCATCCATGTCTGGCCTTTATCTCATTTCAAAATCGAAGCAGTAGATCGATACTCTGATGTAATTCAGTGAAATGGACATTCATCTTATAATGACCATTTGAAGAGACAAAATGCGATATGAGGAGAGATAGGTTGCGTTGGTTTGTTACTTGTTTGCTTGTAGAGAGATATACAGAGATAGGTCAATCAACCATATAATAAAAAAGGAAGGAAGTGACACGGAAGGAATATATACAAGAGCAAACATGACAGGGTGGGAAAGTTGTGACAACTGGGAATTGTGCAAACGATTGAATTTCAACCAGACAAACATATCGTATACACACAAACCAAAAATATTCCTGGAAAACGATGCATAAGATTCTCTGGTATTCTGAGATTAAAAAACAGACTCTATAATTCAAGACAGAACTACAGACTTTTTATAGTTAACAAGGAGAAGAAAAAATGTGTGACCTGCCCTAGAGGTGGGGATAAAAACAAAAACGGGTGTCCTGAGTATGAAATTAAGTTGCATATGACCATGAAGACCCTGTTATGGAGAAAATGTAGTATCCCTTCATTGATATTACTCGCATGTGTACTCTGACCGGGACTGGTGGTTGGTTGACTGCTTTTACGGCATATCAGCCCTTCTCAGGTTATTCAATGCCGAATCAACTCATTTTGATATCAGGTTGCTAACAGTATCTGTTGCTTAAATGGTCCCCCATCTAAGTATTGAACAGGTTCCTCGCTGCTTAACTTCGGTGATCTAGTGGGAAGCGGTTCTTCGAATGTGACTTGACCGTAAGCAGGAGTAGCCGAGTTAGCTCAGTCGGTAGAGCGTTCGGTTAAGAACCACAAGGTTCCTAGTTCGATACCGGTCCTCGCCAACTCAGCGTATGAGTAGCACAGGGATATGTGCGGTAAATTAAGGAGCTGATGGTAGGTGTGGCGCTCCACCTCAGACGCAAAAAAACCAATCTCCTTGGTCTAGCACTTGTGAAAAGGGGATAGACTCCCTCGCTGATTGGCTGATACCGACATTAGGCCGCCCCGATGACTTTACTTTACTTTATAGGAGTCAAATAGACCTGTTTGAAAATTATTCGTTTTCGATTGGACCGACTGAAAAAAAAATGGACTACACAAAATGTAAATATAAATGCCTAATAAATACTATTCTGTAACATCTAGAAATTAAATAACCCTAGGCGTGTTGACATGCCTTTAATATCAGTGGATGAATTAATGAATCAGTCAGTCACCGAGTTGACTTCGATGTTTCTAGATTGAAATTAAAGAACAGGGAAAGCAGATAAAAACCAGAACACTATCAATGGTCTGGGGGGAAAGAACCTGTGCAAAAGGAAGATTACAGTGATGCCGATCATAACTGGAGCACCATTTCACAAACCTAAATAGAATGACTTGGAGAACTGGAGATCCAGAAATAGAGACTGCACAAACCTTATAACTGGTGATATCAGCTTGAATACTGAGGTAAGTCCTGGAATGCTAAGGAGACTGGTTCTCATTTGGTCTTCAGTGAGGCTACCAGTTATTACTAACATGAAAACTTACAAAAAATAAAGCATATGCATGAAATAATATTATTTCTCTGTTCTAACTTTTTTTCCCGCAATAATATTGGAAGTCATCAGAACAAACAAAGAAAGTTTGTTTTTATTTGAGTCTGTGAGTTTCAGAATGAAATATCGATTTTTGAGAAAAAGTTAAAGAAACAAGAACAAATTAGACTTGTTGACTTCAAAATTTTGCTATTCGTTTACAGAAGCCAAGTTAAATTAATAAACAAAAGATAGTGGAAAAAATTACACTGGTATGGAAAACTCACAAGTCGTGATATAATAATAATACAACAGCATTGTTAAGATCAGCTACAATACACAGAAGTGTCCAGTAGATCTGAGGACACTTACTGTAACTCAGACTCCAGTGAAAGACTATCAGCTAACGCTGGTGTGGAAAAACGTGCATGGTGGAAAGGATAAATACATGGACCTTGCCAGAGAATTGAAAAGGCTGTGGAATATGAGGGTGAAAGTGATACCAATTGTAGTTGGTGCACTTGGAACAATAAACTTGGAAAAAAGACTGGAGGAACTGGAAATGAGAGGAAGAATTGAGACCGTACAGACTACTGCACTGCTGCAATCGGCTAGAATACGCAGAAGAGTCCTGGAGACCTCAGGAGACTTGTTGTCATTCAGCCTCCAGTAAAATACCATAAGCTAACGCTGATGTAAAGAAAACTCAAAAGGAGTGAAAATAATAATAATAATAATAATAATAATAATAATAATAATAATAATAATAATAATAAAGGCAGGGTGAAGCTAAAGGAAAATGAAAAAATAGACAAATATCTGGACCTTTGCCAGAGAACTAAAAAGTTATGGAATATGAAAGTGAAGGTGATACCAATTGTAGTTGGTGCACTTGGAACAGTCCCAAAAGGATTGGAAAAGGGTCTGGAATGTTTGGAAATCAGAGGAAGGATTGAAACCATTCAAAACACTGCACTGCTGCAATCTGCCAGAATACTCAGAAGAGTCCTGGAGACCTGAGGAGACATGCTGTCACTCAGACTCCAGTGTAAGACCATCAGCTAATGCTGATGTGAAACTCAAAAGGAGAAAATAATAATAATAATAATCTCAAAAGGAGTAAATAATAATAATAATAATAATAATAATATAATAATAATAATAATAATAATAATAATAATAATAATAATAAAGAAGGCAAAAAGTAAAAAGAAATGACAAATGAAACGAGGAAATGAAAAGGAAAGAATGAGGTGATGGACCAAGAGAAATCACGATGTAAAAGAAAAAGGGAACGCAGTGAAGAATGGAGGCAACAGCGAGAACAAAGAAAGCTAAAAACGTGCAACTAGATTGAAAAGGAAATAAATAACCCAAAATAACGGAAGAACAGCAATTTTGTTCCTATCCCACTTGCAATGTTCTATTCAGTAGTTATCATTAAGCCTGAACGTGAAGATAATGGCCAAGAAATAAACGGGTCAACAAGCTAACACTGAAAGGTAATTGAAAACAAGAACGTATGTAAAAAAAAATGATAAAAATTAAATTGAGAAGTAGAACAAGCGCAAAAGTGAAAGTAGAACCGAAAGTGAAAGTAGAACGAAAAGCGAAAGTGAAAATAGATTTTAAAAAAGAATTTGATTATGTTGGTTTAGATCCCAGTTTAACGACGGTCTTTCTTGAATCAGAAGAAATATGGATCTGTGCCCATTTATAGTAGTCGCTTGAGTAATTGATGGCAGCTAATGCACAAATCTCAAGTGTCTTCCTTTCGGACGAGTGATGCCGTCTCGGAGTTTGTATAGTTAATGAGACGATCCTAATCCGTTGGTTTTCCGTTGTAAAAACGACCCATGTTGTTATCGATGTTTCTATTTTGAAATGAGTGAAGGACTTCAAGGAGCACTTTATAAATATATCCGTTATATCGAGATCTTGGATGATTAAAAAATGAGTGTCAGTGCAAATGGAAATCGCGCCAAATAATCATTGAGTAGCTAAATTACTGGAGATATCTTTATTCTCTCTAAGTAAAAGTAGTTTAAGTGTATTTCAATAATAAAAAGAATACTTTGATTTGTCGATTTTGCTGGGTTATGTTTAATTACGTTTGTTGGTTGGATTGTTGGTTTTTACAGGATGGAAGGTCGGTGTATGGCACCAGCAGCGTAGAGAGAGTGAGTAGGAATTGAAAGATTCTCAAAATGAAAAAAAACACACTTGGAAATGATACTTATGAATAAATGAACTTGGTTTATGACTGGCAGAACAAGACAAGAACGAAAGGAAGAGTGAAAGAGATAGGAGAAAAGTTTAAAGTCCTGTCTAGATTTTTGAAGGAGACGGATGGAGAGAGTTGGTTGGTTGTTTGAAGGACAGAGACTCAAGATACGGTCTGTCTTCCGAGGCCATTTCCTGTTGGTTAACTTGGGATTGGCAGATAAAGAGCTCTGAAAAAATACCTCAAACTTGTGTTCGTTAATTATAAACTAAGCAATGACAAGAAAAGACATCTCAAGAAACAAGTGGTTCCAGACCAACAATAGTCCATATACCCAGATCCAGAATAGCAGAGACAATCGACCCAGCTCAGCAGATAAGTAAAACAACAAAGAGAAGTAGATAAGTATATTACTGAATATATATATATATCCTCCTTAAATTGTTATGACAGCGTTACAATGTTAAACCTTGTAGGATTATTTAATGCCGAAGTTTTTCATGTTTCAAATAACAATAATTCGTAAACAATTACAGGTTCAAAGAGGCGCTCGTAGGGTAATTGTTATCATTGCACGAAAGAACACAGCAACCCGGGTTAAAATCCTGGACTCTAGGTTTGGTTTGATTTCGTTTTTTTTTTTTTTTTTTTTTCTTTCTTTTTTGCTTAATGGGGCATCAAACTTTGTGGGATATTTAATCCCAAAGCCATCCTTGTAGAACAGTAATGGTACTATTTTACCAATAATTATTTATGTGTATTATTCCTCGTCACTGGAATAATGTTTGCCTCTCAAACCCTCTTTCATGGGACCGAAGAGATAAATCTAATGAGTGTGGAGGATGCGGTAAAGTTGTCCACCCAGATCAGGGAATTTTCTTCCCAGTCCTGGTGTTTGTGTGTGGTCAAGCATTGTCATGCAGAAGGGAACATTGTCGTTGGCTTTTACTCGTCGGATTCTTTCTCTGAGCCTCGTTAGGGTCTCAATGTAGGCCTTAGTTTTAGTAATAAATAATTCACATGAAATAAAGAAAATGGCATTACTTTTTTATATAACCTTGTATTTCAATCTATATTTCTATTTCAATCTATCAATCTGTCTATCTGTTTATCTCTCTCTCTCTCTCTCTTTCCCTCTTCTCTCTCTCTCTCTCTCTCTCTCTCTCTCTCACTCACACACACACACACACACACACACACACACACACACACACACACACAGGATGATTTTATTGTAAAACTTTACCCACTACTTGATACCCAGAATAATTCTTATTGCATGATTCCTTCGTGGTTATTTTCCAGTTCTGCATAACAAAGGATTTGAAGAGCCTGATCAAAAGAATTATGCCGTCATTCCAAAAAGTTCAGAAATGGCGAGTGGCCACAGTTGATAAGATTTGGCGAAAAAGAGCGAATAGAGCGTTGAAGGAATAACGCGTAGGCACCACAAGAACGCTATTCCCGAAATAGACTTTCCAAAGAGGATTTGGCATGAGGGTTCACAAATGACGTAAATGCAAGGTCACAGAAGGAGGCCATCTTGAATAGCGCCATCTTGTAGACAAAACGAAACTCTCCATATCTATGCAGTTGCCTACGCTTAAGAAGATGACTGGAAAGAAAATGAAAACCAAGTTGTTTAGATTAACAATATTTTTTAAAAAAGGCAAAATGCTACCTAACTAGTAAATGAATTATGGTAATTTATGAGAAAGACCGTCCCGGTCTCCTGCCTCAAAAATTGCTACCGGTGAGTGGTGAAAAACCAACCCCAGCTACGATTGAATTCCGTAGCCGAAGCAATAGATAGATATGAAGACGACTAGATAGATAGATAGATAGATAGTTTTTTTTGTTTTTTTTTATTAAAATTTAAAAGAATATCTAAATACTCAGATTTTCTTTTATTCATGTTTGTTTAATGTCTTGTTTTTAGTTTAAATAAACAAGAATATCTAAATATTTTGATTTTTTTTTTACTTGTCATTGATTGTTGGAAATAAATATATTAAAATAAAATGAAAATACCGAAAAAACAGTTGCCTATGCTTAAGAAATATGACTGAAAAGAAAATGAAAACCAAGTTGCTTAGATTAACTGTTGGAGTAACTTTTTTTTTACAAAATAGGATTAGTAACATTAGGTGTAGAAGTAATAGAACAAAATACTATTACTATAAATTTAAAAAAATTCTCAATGAAATGATTGTAAATTGTAACTTTATATTCCTGAATGAAATGACTTAATATTTCTGAATTCCTACCCACCTTGTATAAAAAAGGGGGGTGTTGGAGTTTTTGTGATATAAGGCGTGTGACAAATGCCCACTTCTACTTATAGACTCGCCGATAACCATGTGACCAACCTATTGCCCAACCACTGCTGCTGATATTGTATTTATATGGCTGTTCTGATCTCATCTACTTACACCTGCTTTGAACCTCCGTGGACGACGGAACATAGGATTATATCACTGGACCTTTGACACTACGTAGGATTCCAAAACTTAGGACATATTCACTTACCAAAGGATTCTATACTGCAGGACTTACTTACTTTAAGTCCTTTTCAACTGGCCAAGTGTTGCATAGCGCCTTCTTTACCGGCACTAAATACCTATATGTTGTATGCTGGCTTCAAATTCACGGCCCTACTTAATGTATCTGCATACGTAACGGATATCGTCACTAACCCTAGACGATATAGGTAGTTGTCGTTTAATGAAATCTACAATACATGATTGTTGAATAGGAGTTTTGACTTTATTCCTTCTTCTCGGCTGTACGGTGGGTGGCGAGCATTGACAATGACTTGACCGAGGGTTGACGATGACTGGCGATGTTGAGGTAAAGGGGTGGCTGGTGGCGTCTCACCGCCCTTGGCCGCGACGGACCGTGTCGACGGTCACTCACTGTTCGCCGTCCGCTCTGACTCTTGTCTGACTGACTCTCTGGCTGACTTCCTTTTATACATCTCAAACGCCTACGCGTTTTCTTTGTTCGCTTTTACCGGGAAAAAAGTATTTTGTCATTTTTGTCGTCCCCCCTCTGTTTAATTTAACCGGAAATTCCTATTTTCGTTTGTACAATATCCAACACAAGGATGGCGGTCAGAACCTTAACATTAACAATATTTTTTTAGAAAAAAGAATGCAAAATACTACCTAACTAAAAAATAAATTATAATCAGTTTGATTGTACGCACAAATCAGATTACCCAATCTGTGCTACTCATACTCCGAGTTGTCAGGCAACTGTTTGTACTTCTGTTTGGCCATGTACCATACAGGATTAAACTTGGTAAATATTTAAAGGTGTAAGGAATTTTATATAAAATAAAAAGCAGAAATCGCAATTCCTAATTAGAATTAAATAAAATGGGATAGTTGGACTTTAACTAAGTTAAAACTTAGAACTTTTTTTTCACCGGGAAGAAAAACTATTCTTCTTCCTGCTATGGTTAATGAGTAAGGCAAAAACAGTCTAGGATAAGGAAATCTTGTGCGGAGATGTTTGTAGATCACACACACACACACATTCATATATATATGCACACACACACACACACATATATATGTATATATATATATATGAATGCAATGTGGAAAACCTGCCAGTTGAAAGTACTAGCAAATATATGCACCCTCCGGGCGCAAATGTCTAAGCTTTAATGGAATAAAACAGTATATTAAATTAGAAAGGGTTATGAAACTAACTTGAAATGACTACTTGAAATCGAGCAATACTTTTGTGCTCATCCTATACACGCACGCACACAAACACCCCCTCCACACACACACACACACACACACACACATATATATATATATATATTATATATATATATATAGCTTTTGGTAATTTGCTTTTGAAGCATTGTTAAGTAAAGTATATTATTTACATTTTTGAAGGCAATTACAATGCGTATATCGTATAAAATTCGATAATTTTTGACAATAATCATGACAAGCAAATTTTCAATGATTATCAAATTTTATACGATATACGCATTGTAATTGCCTTCAAAAATATAAATAATATATATATATATATATATATATATATATATATATATATATACATATACATATATATACATATATATATATGCATATACATAGATATATATATATACATATATATACATATATATATATATAACATATATATATACATACAGATATATATATAATACAGAATATATACATATACATATATATATATATATATTATATATATATATTTATATATAATATTATATATATATATATATATATTGTGGAACCATATATAGCCTTAAGATGTGCAACTGAAATATGATTTGGATTAATTTTTTATAAAAAATCAATATCTTAATATCTTGAAATATTTTGGCGATTGATTTGTTGAGGGGACACTTTGCCAAATTTAAGCCAAGAGCTACGAATAATATTAATAAATTTTCTCCAAAATCATTAGAAAAATATTTCCGATAGTGTCAGTTTATTTTACATATTAGAGGAAAATTGATTCATTTGGGAAAGTGTTCTGAATTTAGCCTTGCAGGTTTCCAAGAATAAAATCAACTATGATAACATCCTACGACAAATATATAAATTATCCTTAAAATTGAAGAAATTATACTTTAATATCATTCTTTGTTTATTACGATCAAATCACGTGGAAAACACAGGTTCCCGCTAAATCACTGAAGTTAGGTTTGGTTTGGTTTGTTTTACGGCATATCAAACTCAGTGGGTCATTTAATGCCGATAAGATTTTTGAAATAAATCAATTCTTAATGGATAATACAATTTTTTTATAAATACATTTTTCTATTTAACCCATAGATGGGACCCTAAGAGGTACTACCACTCCGGGTCAGAGTGGACCAGGGAGCAATGGTGATGAATGGGTGCTCTACATTCCCCAAACCTCCAAAACTGGAACCTCACCATCAGAGTTTAACGTCATTCCCAGGACATGTAGACCCGCAGAGAGAGAAAAGAAAAGAAAAAAGTAAAAGAGTTTGCAGGAGAAAGAAAAGAAAGAAGAAGAAAACAAAAGAAAAAAGAATAAAATAGTAAAAAGAAAGGAAAGAAAAAAGTGAAGAAAAAAAGAGAGAGAAAAGAAAAGAAAAAAGTAAAAGAGTTTGCAGGATTTGAATGAGAAAGAAAAGAAAAGAAAAAGAAGAAAAAGTGAGAAAAAGTGAGAAAGAAAAGAAAAGAAAAAGAAAATGTACAGGAAAAGGATAAATAATGAAAGAAAAAGAAAGGATTCATGAAAAAAAAGGTAAAAGAATTTGAGGAAAATTTAAAAAATTGAAAATAAAAATTAAAAGAGGAAAAAAAAGGTTTAAGTGAAAATAAAACTGAGAAAAAAAATTCTAAGAAAAACTCAAATACTTGCAAAACTACGTAGCGCTAATTTTTCTGGTTTACAAAAAAATATTTTTTGTCTGAGGCAAGAATATGAATAGGTGTTATTACTAATTTGGGTGTGCTGAATTCAAATTTATAAACAGTTTTGCTCTATTACCTCTAGTTTTCTGTCTTTTAAATAGTCTCATTTTTAGTATATACAGCGTATATACATACTTATTTCAACAGTTGCAGCAGCTTATTACAGATAAAACAGGATAGATAAAGAACATTGACGGAATAAATATACTTGGAAGACACAATGTACACAATTCATAGTACCGCAGATAGTTAGAAGTGTGTTTTCTTAGATGATCTGCTGTATTTTGCCTCCGGGATGTCACGCAAGTGCATTCGACAAAGTAAAATTAAATCATATGTAAGGCAATAATATGTGCGTCGTTGGAAATTGTAATACAAATATATACCCAAAAGAATGTGTAACACAATTGTCGCGGGACACCTTCCTCCTGCACTGCGAGGGACGACAGCTTCCTGCGCTGACTGCCCGTGCACTACTGGCTGTTGATTGAGACGTGTTGGCTACGCTTAACTGCCAAAATCCGTCTTGATATATAGCTATATATATATATAATATAATGCTATCACTTACGTTAATTGCATAATAACTAAAAAAGAAGACATAAGTCACTTAATATTAGAAATTAACCCTGAATGCATATACGCCTTTATGTACAGTATGTGTACAATATGTACAGTATGCATATCTAAAAAAAAATAGAGGTGATAAAAACGGATTTCAAATCTGAAATTCAGCACCCCCAAATTAGGTTAAAACAGCTATTTTTGTACTTGTCTCAATTTCTTTGTAAACCAGTGTAACCTTTAACCTTTTAAATTTCAACCGAATAAATCCAAATATATCTATATATCTAAAAGAAAACTTATGTATGTATTTCTGTATGTTTGTTTGAATAACGACCGAGCACTTATCCTTTTATAAAGTAAGCACTTTTTTCTCCATCAGTAAATTCAAGGCATTAGAATCCATGAGAAAAAACAATAAAATCGATAACGTACATTTTCATCAAAATACGTAGACTTATAATGGCTGAAAAATGGCATTTTGGGGGCACCTTTGAAGCCCCATATCTCCCCCAATTCCAACAGAACTCAACCATCTTTACTATGTGATACTTCTCATCGAACTCTATCAGAAAATCATATTAGTTTGGCACTTTATTTGTACCCGAAATTGGCCATTTTTGCCCACTCTCAGGGGAATTATCAGGCCTCAAAATTCACCTAAAACTCCGAATTGAGCACTTTTTCTCCATCAGTAAATTCGTGGCATTAGAATCCATGAGAAAAAAATAATAAAATCGATAGCGTACATTTTCATCAAAATACGTAGATTTATAATGGCTGAAAAATGGCATTTGGGGGCACCTTTGAAGCCCCATATCTCCCCCAATTCCCAACAGAACTCAACCATCTTTTACTATGTGATACTTCTCATCGAACTCTATCAGAAAATCATATTAGTTTGGCACTTTATTTGTACCCGAAATTGGCCATTTTTGCCCACTCTCAGGGGAATTATCAGGCCTCAAAATTCACCTAAAACTCCGAATTGAGCACTTTTTTCTCCATCAGTAAATTCGTGGCATTAGAATCCATGAGAAAAAAACAATAAAATCGATAGCGTACATTTTCATCAAAATACGTAGACTTATAATGGCTGAAAAATGGCATTTTGGGGGCACATTTGAAGCCCCATATCTCACTGAATTCTCAAGCGAGCTCAACCATCTTTTACTATGTGATGCTCCTCATCAAAGTCTATCAGAAAATCATATTAGTTTGGCACTTTATTTGTACACGAAATTGGCCATTTTTGCCCATTCTCTGCTTATCAAAGCAAAGATCAAACTTCAATACAATTCTAACCCGATTTTTGTCCGATAGGGTATTAAAATGTTATCCTTTATTTTCTATAAGAAAAGCAAATAAAAATTTAACAGAGATACAATTCAATGATATAACCAAAAATAATTGAATATAAAGCAAATTAATAACATACAAAACAACATAAAAGGTAAATAAATAAGAATAGTAAGAAAAATAAACAACTTAAAAACAAGAATTTATAAAGAATAAAATGATAATATAACCAATATGGATTATTCGGACTATTGTCCTCATCTTCATTGTTATCTGTACAACGTTTTGGTCTATGTGCCCTGCGGCTTTCTTCAGGTATTTCTCGTCGGACCCAGGACCTTTCTCGAACTCGGGAACTTTCTCGGACTCATAAACCTTCTTTTCGAACTCGGGAATCTTCATGTCATAATTAGGTGTCATCACGGAACTTTGAACCTAACCCTAATGTTCTATTAATCTATATATATTGTTGTACCGGCCGTTCCTACAGTGGAGAACATGCACCGGTTCTCACTATAAATAGTGAGACACCGAGTGGAAAGGGAGCACTGTTCCCGTTAACGACAAGCTAGTCGTACATGTACCATTAATTGTAAATACACTTGTCTTATTTTACCCCATCTCGACTTGACTTCTTTTTACTGTTGGGACTAACATCACAACATATATGAATATAGATAGATTTATTTTTAACTTTTTAAATCATGAGGTAAGCCGGGTAGATGTGCTAGTTTCTCTTAAAAAAAACTTCATGAAACGTTTCATATGATAATATTAACTTCATATGATAATATTTAAAAAATGCAAGAGGCAAATTCTTTTTTTTATCGGGATTTATATTTTACTTAAACCGTCACCCCGTTTATGGCCCGTTGGCTATTCGATTGTAATGGCCAACAACCATTTTAGATAAATAGATTAGAAAAGACGTTTTTTTTACATTTGTCTGTTAGTTTCTAAGAGCCAAATTATGACCTTTTAAACACTGTAGACGTTCAGATAAAAAGCCAAAGACAACCTCAAAAAAAGGAAGAATTAGATACATATAAAAGTTTACCTTAATATTCCGAAAAGATTTTTCAAGCCACTTTTAAAGTTGTTAGTGTTTGTTTTTGGCCACACACTTCAAAAAGATTTATGAGCAGGTACTTACCTGAAATAGATAAAACAAATACATGGTCAAAAACTTTAAAAATTAAGTAATAATAATAATAATAATAATAGTAGGGTGAAGATAAAAGAAAATGAAAAAATAAAAAATAAGTTATAATGCAATTAACAATTCTCTCTCTCTCTCTCTCTCTGAGATGGAGCGTCACGCCTACCATCAGCTACCCCCTTTACTGGACAGATTCCTGTGCTACTCATACACTGAGTTGGCGAGGGCCAATATCGAACCAGGAACATTGTGGTTACTAATCAGACACTCTACCGACTGAGCAAAACCAGCCCTTATATATAATAAAATAAAATAATAATAATAACAATAATAATACAGAGCTAATGTTGATTAACAAAAAAGAAAGAACTTGTCAACTGGTGGATTTTGCAGTTCCAGCAGATCACAGGGTGGAGCTGAAGGAAAATGAAAAAATGGACAAATACCTGGACCTTGCCAGAGAACTGAAAAAGTTATGGAATATGAAAGTCAAAGTTTTACCAATTGTAGTTGGTGCGCTTGGAACGGTCCCAAAAGGATTGGAAAAGGGTTTGGAAAGTCTGGAAATCAGAGGAAGGGTTGAAACCATTCAGAACACTGCACTGCTGCAATCTGCCAGAATACTCAGAAGAGTCCTGGAGACCAGAGGAGACTTGCTGTCACTAAGACTCCAGTGAAAGACCATCAGCTAACACTGATGTGAAAACTCAAAAAGAGTAAATAATAATAATAATAATAATAAATGGATAAGTGATCCTAAAAATCAACTGAAGGAAATCAAGGAAGGACATGTAGCAAGTAATTACTCTCAGAACAGCACTCAAAAAAAGAAGAAAACTGGAAAACACCAGGACATGATGGCATAGATGGACTGTGGTAAGAAAAATGCACTTCCATCCACGAGAGAATGGCCCCCACAACTAAACAGATGCCTACAAGAACCAAATGTACCCGAATGGATGTTGTTGGCATCTTTCCGTCTCCGAGAGACGATGGAGTAGTATCAAGGTTTTTGTTAACTTGAACTGCATAGCCTAGGCGGTTTCATAAGAAGGATGAGCTGTTGCCTGTGCAGCAAAACCCCCATCTCCACACTGCCGCTGTGATCCAAAGGAAAGGTAAGGTACCAATGCGGTTTGGCAACGGTAGTGTCGCAGGAGTTAATGGGTAGCACTGGATTTCGGCATCACACCACCTTAGGGACACCAGCTCCTGATTTATTTTCGGGGTTTACTCCCTTAGCCTTTCCTTGAAGGCAACAGAGGTTCTGTGTCGGACTTCTTGAGTTGATGGGTTGCCGACCAAGGCTAAAGAGCCCATTCAGACCCATTTGGGGATTAATGCGAGTGGTAAGCACCCCAATCTTACCACTATCGGTGTTCCTGAAAATGAATTGAAGTAGGGGATATGCTATCTAAAGTAACCGAATGAATGACAAAAGGAATAACTACCCTAATCCAGGAAGACCTACAAAAAGGAACCATCACTAGCAATTATAGACCAATAACTTGTCTACCCAATGCTTTTTAGATGAGGCTTGATCAATTAAATTATTTCGATTTTTCGGATTGTTGCTCTCATATTTATTGTTATATACATAACGTTTCGGGCGATGTCCCCTCTGGCCTCTTCAGGTGTTTCTTGTCGAACTCGGGAAGGTTCCTGATTTCGACGAAAAGATTCCTAAGTTCCACAATAAACATCTGAAGGAGGCCTGAGGGAACATCGGCCGAAATGTTGTGTATATAACAAAAAAGATGAGACAAAATGGGGAGTTGATAAGGGGAGGAGTCTGAATAGGGCGTATGTCGACATCTCAGCTAAATAATGAACCACCTCGTTTCTATTGAGAAGAAAGAGGAGGAAAGAAAGGACATGTTACACACCAGAAAAATATAGCGAGAAAGAAAGAAAGAAAGAAAGAAAGAAAGAAAGAAAAAGAAAAGAGAGGGGGAACGAAAGAGAAAGGGTGGGGAGCGTGCGGAAGCGATAACGATAATTCTTTTTCTATGGAATGGAATGAAAAGAGGAAAAGGGGAGAAATAGAATATATATATATATAATATATATATATTATATATATAGAGAGAGAGAGAGAGAGAGAGAGAGAGAGAAAGAGAGTTAACTCAATATTATTATACTTTTTACATATTGAACTATTTAGCAATAGCTGTTAAGTATACATATCAAACGTTATAATGGTTACATTATCATACTATGGTATATCTACAGGCCCTGTCAGTTATTATTATTTCATTCACACACACACACCTGCATTATGCATTATCATTTTTCTCGCGAAATTTTGCCAGACTCAATTAAGAGCTTAATTGCAAAAATAATAATTCTGATCAGAACCCCTAGAGATTCACCATGCTCATCATGCGTTATAACCATTGGGATTTGTCTTGTTAGAGTATGAGGAAATTCAGCTCTAATTGAAAAAAAATGACTTTAGTATTGTTCAGTGTGAGATCTTGATATGCAAACATATTTAATAACTATTGTCATTCAAAAAGAATATAACGTGTTATTTCATTTATATTTTCCTTTTTCTCCATATGTTGTATTTGAAACGCGGAGTAATACATATTCTGCTTTGGGGAACTATTTTAATAACGCTTTGCAGTAAAGTCCAAGACGCATTCTGATTGGTTTATAATTGCAGGTTTCCTTTCTGATGAAGTATATGAACAGTGCGAAATAATTTAACGATCCGTAATCTTAACATTATTATATTTTCTTGCGGGAACGGTAAGATTTTTAAGACTAAAGATTTTAAATTCCAGCAAGAATAATTTAATTCATATCGAACCTCTGGAGACGAATCTTCATTTTCATTACCATTGAGATTTGTTTCGTTAGTATATTAAAAAAAAATAACTTAGATCTAAATAATAATAAATAATAATAATAATAATAATAATAAACATGGCTGCTGTAAGATATGGACAAGCAAAAAAACAACAAAAACAAGGAAACAGAAATGGGAAGAAAAACAATTATACTTCAAACGACAAATTGGGGAGGTTGAATATGAAAAGACCTAGACATGGTTAAGAAGAGGAAACCTCAAGAGAGAAGCTGATTCACTCATAATTGCTGCTGAAAAAAGCTTCATAAGAACTAATTATATGAAAGAAAAAAATATGAGACACTAAAAATCAGCAAATGTAGAGTGTGTGGCGACAGAGATGAGACCATAAACCATGTATAAGTGTGTTGAGATTTTTTTAAATATAAGGCGTGTGTTAGAAGCCCACTTCTACTTATAGACTCGGCAAGAACCATATGATCTCTCTTGGCCAATCACTGGCAGTACTCTGCTGCTGATATAATACTTAAACCTAAGAGTACTGACCATAGCTACTCATAACTACTTAAACCTTCGTGGACGACGGACATAGGAGTAAATCACTGGACCTTTAACACTACGCAGGATAGGAGTTATTCACTTACCAAAGGATTCCATAATTCAGGACTTACTTACTTTAAGTCCTGTTCAACTGGCCAAGGATGGCATTTAAAAACTTAACACTAATAATAATAATAATAATAATAATAATAATAATAATAATAATGATACGACTGGGTTGGGAAGGTGATCCACTGGGAATTATGCAAAAAAATTAATTTTGACCATACAACAAAATGGTATATGCATAAACCAGAATATGTTCTTGAGAACGAAACTCATAAAATTCTCTGGGACTTTGAAATAAAAACGGATCACCTTATCCCAGCAAGAAGACCAGACCTATTGTTGATAAACAAAAAAGAAAGAACTTGTCAACTGGTTGATTTTGCAGTGCCAGCAGATCACAGGGTGAAGCTAAAGGAAAATGAAAAAAATGGACAAATATCTGGACCTTGCCAGAGAACAGAAAAAGTTATGGAATGTGAAAGTGAAAGTGATACCAATTGTAGTTTGTGCACTTGGAACAGTCCCAAAAGGATTGGAAAAGGGTCTGGAAAATTTGGAAATCAGAGAAGGACTGAAACCATTCAGAACACTGCAGTGCTGCAATCTGCCAGAATACTTAGAGGAGTCCTGGAGACCTGAGGAGACTTGCTGTCACTTAGACTCCAGTGAAAGACTATCAGCTAATGCTGATGTGAAAACTCAAAATGAGTAAATGATAATAATAAACTGTCACTTATTTTAAT
Organism: Doryteuthis pealeii; assembly: GCA_023376005.1. NCBI lineage: Eukaryota > Metazoa > Mollusca > Cephalopoda > Myopsida > Loliginidae > Doryteuthis > Doryteuthis pealeii. The sequence goes on from CM042147.1 coordinate 2,002,894, forward strand.
ATTAATGGCTCCGATGTCACTCATTGACTTTTATTAAATCCGTGTTAAGAGAAAAAAATAATAATAAATCGTACAGTGGATTTTTTTTTCTGCTGTTCAGTTTTCCCGCAGAGTTGCTTCTTTAGCTGAAATATCGATTTTCCCTTCGTTTCATTTACTATTCATAGAAGTCGTTTTCAGTTATTGTTTTTGGCCGCTTCTGCATTGCTAATGTGGTCTTTAAAAAGGTCTTAAAATAACAAAGTCGGTAAAAAAATGAGAGAAAATCCTAAACCCACCCCACCCCACACCAAACACCCCCACCCATAACTATCTATCTATCCATATATATATATATATATATATATATATATATATATATATATATATGACTTTCAAAGAAAGAAAAACTTAAACCGTCATTTGACTGTAATAATTTATTTCGACCAGAGACTCAATATGAGTTTAGCCACATTAGAGGAGAGTTTACAAAATACTGAAGAAAATCAAATAGAAAATATATTCACCAGAATTCAATATTCTCATACGCCTACATAAAAAAAAAAATTTATGACGACAATATATATATATATAATATATATATATAGGGTCATCCACAGACACGTGTTTCGACTTATCAAGTCTCTTCAGTATAGCTAGACATTTTGTAAGCTAACTACAGTCGGAATTGAAATCCGATCGGTTGGGTGTCAGTCCGGCACCGTAACCATTAGGCTGTCTTCATTTACAGAATGGGAATGGGATTTTTAACTGTTTTCATACACACATCGCTTTGTGTGTAAAGGCCGTCACAGAGTAATCAATAGTAATTATATTATGGATTTGGACTCATAACTTAAAGTTTCATGGTTATGCAATCCTCAGATGAGTCAAATGGCTGTGATCTTAAAAACCAGTAGTCAAAAAAAAAATACTGGTTTTTAAGATCTCAAGCATTTGACTCATCTGAGGATTGCATAACCATGAAACTTTAAGTTATGAGTCCAAATCCATAATACAATTACTATTGATTATAAATCTGCTCTGCTTTATTAGCATTGAGCACCTTTTCATGCCAATACTTTTCTCATTTATTCTCTATTCATTATATATATATATATATATATATATATATATATATATTTCTCTCTCTCTCTCTCTATATATATATATATATATATATATATATATATACATTATATCATATACTTGGAAAAGGTATAGATCCAACTATTCCCCCCACGCTATGAATAAATAGTTGGTCAGACTGGGCTCTTTAACCGTTTTCCTATTCAGTTTAATGACACAAAATACATCCCAAAATGTTTCTTAGTTTTGGGATTAAGTAAAGTTTTAAAAAATTCTATTTTATTTCGGAGTAATTTGCAATTAAATATTAGTGTTTTCTCTGTGAATGTAAAGAAGGAGATTGGAGAGTGTGAGTGGTAGATTGATGTGTATATTCATTTACAGTAGCTAACGGGTAAGTTTTTGACTTAATTGCAATAGTATATAATTGTAATATTGTAATTATAATATTGCTCTGCATTTTTGTGCACTGAGCACTGTAAACATTTTACACATTGCAGACGTTTATTGACAAATTCTAACGCGCGCGCACGCGCACACACACACACACACACACACACACACATATATATATATAATATATATATATATATATATATATATATATATGAAATAAGAAAATTAAGTCACTGCCAGTAAATAACTGTGTACCTAGACCCTCATGATTGTCTCATTATAATTAGTTTCCAGTATTTTTTGTAAAAATACAATTATCAGATTATACACACATATAACTAATGTTATTTAACAGCTTCAGCAGCAACATCCCCGGCAGTCCGGCAGAAATCTGTAGGCGAGATAGTCGGATGACAGGTGACAAGTCACTAAGCTCGTCCTCCCACGCTTTCCTGTCATGGTTAGGCCAACATGCGGATCAAACTGCACAGGTGAGCCATTCTTGAGAAAAACAGGAGCAATGGACGGAGCAGCAACGTGTTTTCAAGGAAAATTTTAGTCAGACTGGTAGTAACATTAGAAAACAAGACAACCGAAACATTGAGTCACATTATACTCAGTATTTTACAGGGGAGACAGCCCAGGTACTTATTCATTTAATTAGATTTATGATCCAGAGTTTGGTTTAGAGTGTGTGTTTTTTATTTTTTTTTGGGGGGGGTTGTTTGTTTGTTTTTTGTTTTTTTGCTTTCTAAGATACTCTTTTTTCTGTTACTCCTCATTTGCTTCATATTTTTCCTCTTGATAATCATTTCTATGTCACTATGTAGTGTTGTATACTCTCTTTACTTCTATTATTCTTCTGCTCATCTTTGGTATCTTATGTTCTTCTTCTAGCGTCTGGACTTCGTCTTGGGGACTTCGTGTCTGGTCTTCCATTGGGGATTTCTCTTTATCAGAAGCCCTGTGTCATTGGTAGTTTTTAGATAATAACCCAAGACTTCGATTTGCTTTAGATCATATTTTATTCCGAAATCCCCACCAGACTACCTGCGCAGATTGAGTCGGCACTGCGCTTGGCACGACTTACCACCTTCGTGGTTTGGCCAATACTGAACTAAAACTCTCTTTCTAATCTAAACCGGAAGAGGGTCTTCTCCACCGATTCTCACGGTATCCAGCGGAAGGATCAGGATGAGGTCAAGCCTTTTCACTCAATCCTTCAAGGCCACCGGCTGCAACTTATAACATCCATTTTGGTTTCTACACTACTGTAAATAAGTGTTAGGGTACTAACAATTATGTAACAGTAGGAGCATTTCCTACCAGGATTAGCTGACAGTCTTTCACTAAAATCTGGGTGACAGCAAGTATCCTCAGGTATCCAGACTCCTTCTGAGGTTTCTTGCTGATTTTCAATATGTTATTGTCTGGGTGGTTTTGATTTTGCCTCTGATTTCCAATTCATCCAGTATTTTTCCAAAACCCTTGGAGACCATTTCAACGGCACCAACTGCACTTAGTATAAGCTTCACTCATGTTCCAATTCTTTTTTTTCAGTTCTCTTGCAAGACCCAAGTACATGTCCATCTTTTTATTTTCTTTTACAACGTGTTCTGCTGGAACGACAAAATCCACTAAATGAAGAGTTATTTTTTTCTTACTATTTCTCTGAATGTTTGAGATGAGGCAGTTAGAAAAATAATTAATTAACACAACTCCTACCCCAGCTATGGTTAGCGGAATGAGAACAGGATAACCCCGTGGAATAAATAAAGGGTTAGGTTCAAAGTTCCATGATGGCTCCCGAATACGACAAGAAAGTTCCCGAGTTCGAAAAGAAGGTTCACGAGTCCGAGAAGGTTCCCGAGTCCGACAAGAAATACCTGAAGAAGGCCGGAGAGTATATCGGCTGAAACGTTGTCCAAATAACAATGAAGATGGGTACAATAGTCCGATTAACGCAGATAATACTATTTTTTTCTTGTCAATTAAAACTAGGTTTGGTCTTTTAGGACGGAATTAGGCAACTGGTTTGTATCTCAAAATTTCCGAGAATATTAAGCGTCTCATTCTCTATGATAGATTATGGTTTGTGCATGTAACATTTGCTTGTAAGGTCAAAATTTGACTTTTTGTACAATTCCTAATTGATCACCTTAGTCATGTATTCCTTTTGTGCTAATTTACGATATTGTTTTAGATTTTTATGCATCAGGGACACAGGACTTTATAAAGATAAATTACTAATAAATTCGTAACTAGTCTGGAGACCGTACCCTTGAGGTTTACCCTCGTTTAAAAAATGTGGCTTTTCTTGCGTTATCTTCATGTTTTTAATGCATAATGCCAGACGATTAGAAGTTTGGTTTGACTTTTTCACCTGCTGTACAATGATTTATTTCGCATTGTTTGAGATTGTTCATACAGAGTAATGCATATTCTGCAGAAATAGGCATTGTTCTGATGAAGAAATTCAAAAATTGGTTTCATTGTATTTTTTTTCTTCTCGCCAAAACGGTGAGAAGAAAAAAAATACAATGAAACCAAGCCTATAATCATTTGGGTGCTCACATTGTAGGATTGCAAGGTTTGGTTTGGTTTGGTTTGTTGGTTTTTACGGCACATCAACCCTTGGTGGGTTATTTTATGTCGAAGACGTTTTGTTTTATACTTGATTGGTACTGTTGTTTTTTTAAACTGAATTAGAAAAAAAAAATTAAATTCTTTTTTTTTTCAATTTCACCCATAGATGGAACCCGAATAGAATTGGAATTTTTTTAATAATTACACAGACACACACATATATATATATATATATATATATATATATATATATAATATATATATATGTTAAAAAATAACCCACCTCATAGAGGTTCTTCAAGGAACAAATAGACTTGCTACTACTAACACACTCGTCTACCCAGATTTTAATAGCATGTCAAACTCTCAAAACACTTAAATTTTTATAGTTCTTCTATAATGCTCCCGTTCAAAAAATCTATAAACAATTTCTTCAAATAAGAAATTTTCTCCTGGCGATGACCTAAGGTCGAAACTAGTTGAGACTAAAAACATATAAGAAATATTCCTGCTTGTCTTATTACTTTTTGTTCATACTATATATATATATATATATATATATATATATATATTGTTATTTAGATATTGAGACTGAAGATGTGTTTACCAAAATAGAAATTAACAATGAATGAAACGTTAATTTTCTTCAAAACACGATTCGTGTAAAAATAAAAGTATCGTGACTGAAGCTGTATTTATCAAAACAGAAATGAACAATGAATGAAACGTTGATTTTCTTACAAATACAAACCGTGTTAAAGCTGTATATACCAAGACACAAATTGACAATTAATGAAACGTTTATTTTCTTCAAAATCGTCCCCTTCTGATTCGTTACATTTCTGCGAGTTTTCCATTATCCGAAGCAACCCTGAAACTCCTTTCTAAGTATTGTACTTCTAAATAGTTGGTACTTTTACGTTTGTCAATTATCACAGAATATATTGTATAACTAGCATTAAGTGCAGAAGTCTTTGCGCATTATGAGTAGCTATATGATTTATCGAGCCGTGTATATATATTTACCAACCCCTCCGCACGAGCAGGATGCGACACAAGGTCAATTTCTTAAGCGAAGTTCAACAGGTTTGAATTCAGAGTTTTCCCTCTCCTAGACCAGTTGCCTAACCAAGGTTAAACAGCCCAGTATGTCCTACTATTTACCGATAGCTGGAGGGAGAGTAGGATTCATACCTTTCCCAAGGGTATTAGCGCTAAGTGAAATAATTGCCACGTCCAGGATTTGAACTCGGGTCGACGAGTCCATTTCCCATGACTTTAACCATTACACCACGCACTTCCTATCTGAAGGTATCGAGGCGTGTAGGTTATTGGGAAGTGATTGTACCTCTAAATAGTTGGTACTTTTACGTTTGTCAATTATCGCAGAATATATTGTATATACTAGCATTAAGTGCAGAAGTCTTTGCGCATCATGAGTAGCTATATGATTTATCGAGCCGTGTAGGTTGTTGGGGGGGGGGTGCAGTCGAGCAGTTACCAGAAGCGCCCCCTAGTGATTGTCAGGCAACGCTGACTAATACATTCAGCAGAACTGATGACCTTTCACATCCACTTCTCTGAAGAGGTTATTCAAATAGTGATTGTCAAAAGGGAAACCACAGATCGATGGCCGACTCTCTCACAAAGGCTAAATCGGCATTGGTCATTGTCAGAATTCTCGAGCAGCCAGTGGCCTCGACCAATCTGACCCGCCAGCTCTTGGCGATTCTGCAGGATTCATTCAAATTCTCCAATGACCGATTCCATTGAACAAGGATAATGAATGGAAAAGAGCAACACTGACATCGTGTATACAAACGTTTACAATCAGAGACGTTCGTCTTATTTCAGCCAGACGACCCGTGAACCGGTTGGCTTCACGTTGTGACGGCATTACATACTGATATTGATGTTGCTGTTTAGCAAGAACTGAAGGATTTTCTGCTGATTTTTGGTTGCGTTGCAATCTATCATACACACGTGTACGCTCTCTCTCTCTCTCTCTCTCTCTCTCTCTCTCTCTCGCCTCGCTCTCTCTCTCTCACACACACACACACACACACACAATATATATATATATATAATATATATATATATATATATATGGAGGTGTATGGATATCGTCGTAAGAAAAATGGACATGGTGAGACGAGTTCAAATCCTGTACGAAACTGTCAGTCGTGCTAATATTCACTTTCTTGTTTTTTTGGATTATTTTTGCTGAGGTGGAGCGCCACACATACATCCAGCCCCTCAATTTACCGCATAGATCAGATTATCCAATCTATGCTCCTCTTGCGCTGAGTTGGGGGAGACTGGTATCAAACCAGGAAACTTGTGATTTCTTGGCGGGCGCTCTACCGACTGAGCTAAACCGACCCCTTTATTAAGAATAAAGAAGTGAATTAGATTTTTTTAAAGCATGGGGGTTGATTAATTAGTACAACTCAACTCTTTTTACCCCCTCTCTTATTCCTCTCTTCCCTCTTTCTCTCTCACTCCCTGGTGTTCCCTTTATTCCGTACTTAGACTAGACAGATGGTCATGTCAATTCCTTGTACCTATATGACTGTCCCAGCCCTATTGTCCTTATGACAAGCCCCAACCATTTTTATCATATATGTGCTAGAAGGCGGTGGCTGATGGCCTTATTATTCTGTGTATGACGTTAAACTCTATCTGATGGTGAAGTTCCAATTCTGCAGATCTGGGGAATGTGGAGTATCCCTTGATCCCCATTACTCCCAGGTCCACTCAGAACAATAGAACAAAATATGTTCCAAAAATGTGTTTAAAAATTGAGTTAAAAATTGAGTTTGACAAAATAATTGAGAAACCATCAAGAATGAAAAAAAAAACAAAAAAAAACAAAGAAACAAAATAACTAGAAGAACATCTTAAAGCAGTGGTCCGAGGAGAAATAAAAATGTCGGGTATGGCTGACCATATATGGAATGAAAAGGGAAACCATCTACCCTTACGGGATTAAGTTAGAATAATAGATAGAGAAGAACATTGGAAGAGTTTGTCACCTTCTTCGTTTTTAGATCTGAACAAAGATAGACATTTCCTCCTTTTGTATGTAAATTAATGGGCTGGTCACTTGAAATGTGCATGTGTTGATTATGCATATACATGCACAAAAAGATATGACATATGCAATTAAATGATTCCATTAATAAATGATCGATTATTGATATAAAGCATAGTTAACATATTCAGTTGCTGTAGATTCTTAAAAAGGTCGAAGGTGAAACTATGTTAATTTACATGATCATGTCTGACGATGCTAAGAATTCAATCGTCTCTTTAAGGCGTTTTACTTCCATTTAAAATCAAAAATTTAGTCAATATCTTATTATAATGGAGATTGTGGGTTTTTCTGTCTGTAACCGAAACTATATTACTATACAAGTCACAATTCCCTTTGTTATTTACATCACATTCTCCATGATTTTATTTTTCATTTAAACCTCAATTATTAATAAAATTGTTTTACATCATTAATACTGTTGACCATATCTACATACTAAAACATGCAATTGTATTTATATATACAACAAAATAGCGGTTTACAGTGTGAATGGGAAGGCTAATTTGCATATTGATCTTAAAAATTTGATTTTAATAAATATATGCTTAGTATTATTGATTTCTAATCGTTTGGTTTTATCTTAATGAATATGAGCAAAAATCTCAGGGATAAATCTTAAAAGAAATCCATTAACAAGAAGAAATAACTGTAATTTTATTCTTTACTTCCTATTTTAACTAAATAGTTAAGTTAGGAAAATTTACAAAAGATAGATGGGAGTAATGGAAAATGATGGAAGAGTTAGTTTCAAAGTTGTTCTATTTTTCAATCATACCCCCTCTGTTCCAAATCTTTTTATCTGCATTTTTATTCAGTTTCTTTAGCCTTTCTAATTTAATATGATATTTTATTATATCAAAACTTAGATACTTGCACCCGGAGGGTGCATATATTTTCTAGTTGATATAAGATTTTCCCCTTGCTTTTAATATTCACTATCTTTGTGAAAATAGGTGCGTGGTGTAATGGTTAGTGTCGTAGAAAATGGACACGTCGACCCGAGTTCAATTCCTGGACTAACCTGTTTGCATTCCACATGTCACTAATACCCTTGGGAAAGATATGAATCCAATTCTCCCTCCAGCTATGGATGAATAGCAGGACAGACTGGGCTCTTTAACCATGGCTAGGTAACCAGTCTAAGAGAAGGGAAACTCTAAATTCAAACCTGTTAAACTCTGCTTAAGAAATTGACCTTGTGTCGCATCCTGCTCGCGCGGAGGGGTCGGTAAATATATATATCTTTGTGAAAAATATGAATCTCCTCACCCCCAGCTATGGGTTAAATAGTAACATTTGTTTTTGTATATGGATGCCTTTGGCAGTAAATAACCCAAGAAGGTTGATATGCCATTACGCAAAAAGATTAAACCAAATAAATTTATCTAGTTAGGAGTAAAGGATTTTAATCAGCATCCCATAGTTAAAAGCGTTTTTGTCGTTTTGGGTTTTTTTGGGGGGGGGGTATTTTTTCTGTTTTTTTTTTTGGGGGGGGGGTTGTTACGTTGTTTTTATTACCGAGATCTCTTCTCAATGTTACTCCAACCATCTTTGGGATCCCTCTATAGAGGGGGAATCCCCGTGGCGTATTTACGTTAACTTTCAGTCTAATATCCTTGGAAGAGATATTAAACTCCCTCATCCCTTCGGTTATCGGTTAAATAGTACGACTACTGTTCTTCTGCAAGGATGGCTTTGGCATCAAATAGTTCATCCAGGTTGATATACCATTAAACAAAGAAACCACACCACAACCAAACCCACTATAAGTAAAGTAAAAAGTAAAGACGGCCTAATGTCGGTATCAGCCAGATAGCGAGGGAATCTATCCTCTTTTCACAAGCGCTAGACCAAGGATATTATTTTAGCATCTGAGGTGAAGCGCCACACCTACCAGCAGCTCCTCACTTTACCGCACAGACCATTATGCTTCCCATAAGCTGAGTCGGCGAGGGCCGGTATCGAACCAAGAACCGTGTGATTGCTAGTCGAACACTCTAAACTGCATATAATGGTGAAGTTCCAGTTCTGGAGCTCTGAGGAATGTGGAGTACCCCTTCATCACCATTACTCCCACGTCCACCCTGACCTGGAATGGCAGTACCTGCTAGGGTCCTAGATTTGGCTCAGAAGGAAGAAAGAATACTTAAAAAATATGTTTTTAAAAATTGAGTTGAAAGAAAAGAATCTTACAATACTCATTAGGTAGGAATATATCAAAACGCCTTCGGCATAAAATAACCCAATAAGGATTGACATACCGTAAAATCCAAGCAACTAACCACTAAAGAACACAAAACTTAAAACATGCCCTGAACATAGTCTCTCTTTTGTATTATTAGGGTTTTGAAATAACTTCTTTCGGATTTCCGTTTTTACAAAAGCATAGGCTGGTATCATTCTTGTTAAATTCCAGCGTTCATATAACAAACTTCTACTTTCAATGACCTCAAAATTGAAGAGAAAAAGTTTTTCCTTTTCTTCTTGGTTTTCTTTCTCACCTCCTTAACACGTTCTCGTGTTGATAATCATTTGTTATCATCTCACGTACAAAAGGAATCTGCTTTTGTTTATTTGGTTTTTTTTTTTTTGGTGGTTGTGTTGGGATTCTTTCTCTTCTACAAAGACTACTTCCTTCTTCTTCTCGTCATTGACTCTCTTACGTGTTATTTAGGTGTTGAATGTTTACTGAGCAGAGTTCAAAAAACTTGGATCATACAGTGAGATAAAAAAAAAAAAATAAAGAGAGAAGAAGAAAAGAAAGAAAGAAAGAAGAGAAGAAAGAGAAGAAGAAGAAGAAGAAGAAGAAGAAAGAAGAAGAAAAGAAGAAGAAGAAGAAAGAAGAAGAAAGAAAGAAAAGAAAGAAGAAAGAAGAAGAAGAAGGAAAGAAGAGAAGAAAGAAGAAAGAAGAAAGAAGAAGAAAGAAGAAGAAGAAGAAGAAGAAGAAAGAAGAAGAAAAGAAGAAAGAAGAAAGAAAAGAAGAAAGAAGAAAGAAGAAAGAAGAAGAAGAAGAAAGAAGAAGAAAAAGAAGAAAGAAGAAGAAGAAGAAAGAAGAAAGAAAAAAGAAGAGAAGAAAGAAAAGAAAAGAAAGAAGAAGAAGAAAGAAGAAGAAAGAAGAAAGAAGAAGAAGAAGAAAGAAAGAAAAGAAAAGAAGAAGAAAAGAAGAAGAAGAAGAAGAAGAAAAGAAGAAGAAGAAGAAGAAGAAAGAAGAAGAAAAGAAAGAAGAAGAACAACAACAACAACAACAACAACAAGAAAGCAAGAAAAAGAAGAAGAAGAAGGAAGAAAGAAGAAAGAGAAAAAGAAGAAGAAAGAAAGAAAAAGAAGAAAGAAAAGAAGAGAGAAGAACAACAACAACAACAACAAACAAAAAGAAGAAGAAGAAGAAGAAGAAGAAGAAAAAAGAAGAAAAGAAGAAGAAGAAGAAAGAAAGAAGAAGAAAGAAAGAAGAAGAAAAGAAGAAGAAGAAGAAGAAGAAGAAAGAAAGAAGAAAGAAGAAAGAAGAAGAAGAAAGAAAGAAGAAAGAAGAAGAGAAGAAGAAGAAAGAAAGAAGAAGAAAGAAAGAAGAAGAAAGAAAGAAAGAAGAAAGAAGAAAAAGAAGAAAGAAGAAGAGAAGAAGAAAGAAGAAGAGAAGAACAACAACAACAACAACAACAAGAAAGAAGAAGAAGAAGAAGAAGAAGAAAGAAAGAAGAAGAAAGAAAGAAGAAGAAGAAGAAAGAAAGAAAGAAGAAAGAAAGAAGAAGAAGAAAGAAGAGAAGAGAAGAAGAAGAAGAAGAAAGAAGAAGAAAAGAAAAAAGAAGAAAAGAAAGAAAGAAGAAGAAGAAAGAAAGAAAGAAAGAAGAAAGAAAGAAAAAGAAAAAGAAAGAAGAAGAAGAAGAAAGAAGAAGAAGAAGAAGAAAGAAAGAAGAAGAAAGAAGAGAAAGAAGAAGAAGAAGAAAGAAGAAAGAAAGAAGAAGAAGAAGAAGAAGAAGAAGAAGAAGAAGAAGAAAAGAAGAAGAGAAGAAGAAGAAGAAAGAAAGAAAGAAAGAAAGAAAGAAGAAGAAGAAAAGAAGAAGAAGAAGAAAGAAAGAAGAAAGAAGAAGAAGAAGAAAGAAGAAGAAGAAAGAAGAAGAAGAAGAAGAAGAAGAAGAAAGAAAGAAGAAGAAAGAAAGAAAGAAGAAGAAGAAGAAGAAGAAGAAAGAAAGAAGAAGAAGAAAGAAGAAGAAGAAAGAAGAAGAAGAAGAAAGAAGAAGAAGAAGTTTAGATTAAGCCAAGTTAAATAATGTAACAATCATTTGAATACGATTTAAACATTTCTTTTTTATATTGTAATGTTGAAGACATTGATATTAATTTATCAATGGAAGTAAGATGAGGAAATTAATCCGACAGTATGTGAAGAAAATTTAGAAACAGACACGGGATGTTATGATGGATGAAAATTTATAGTCGATGTTCGAACATTTCGGTTTGCAATGGAAACCTTCTTCAGGGCTGTGAAATTTATGTAGATAAAAGGTGATGGATGTTTTGTATGCATTGAATTTGGAAAATGCGTAGAAAAAAAATCAAACATCAACGAATAATAACGAACTTTTTTCTACAAATTTATCCAAATTCAACGTATACAAAACATTCATCACCTTTTATCCACATAAATTTCACAGTCCTGAAGAGGGTTTCCATTATAAACCGAAATGTTCGAACATCGACTGTGATTTTTCATCCATCATAACATCCCGTGTTTGTTTCTAATCTACCAATGTAACTGTACCCTTACTTGGACTAGACGAGCGATCTGAGAGCCTCCCTCCAATTAATCGGCTTGTCAAATCAAGCCCTAGCACTTATATATATTTACCAACCCCTCCGCACGAGTAGGATGCGACATAAGGTCAATTTCTTAAGCGGAGTTTAACAGGTTTGAATTCAGAGTTTTCCTTCTCCTAGACTGGTTACCTAGCCATGGTTAAAGAGTCCAGTCTGCCCAGCTATTACCCATAGCTGGAGGGAGAATTGGATTCATACCTTTCCCAAGGGTATTAGTGCCATGTGAAATTCCAACAGCTTCGTCCAAGAATTGAACTCGCGTTGACGAGTCCATTTCCTACGACTCTAACCATTAGCCCACGCGCACTAGCACTTATATGATTGCTACGACCTTATTGTTCTTATGACGAGTTCTGAAACTTTTTTATCCTATATGTGCTAGAAAGCGGTGACTGAGGGTCATAGTCCTAGGTATGACGATAAACTACAACTAGTTGTAAAGATCCAATTCAAGAGTTCTAGGGAGTGTGGAGTGTCCCTCATCACCATTGCTCCCAGATCCACTCTCACTCGAAGTGACAGTACCTGTTAGGGTCCCGTCTATGGGTAGAATAGAAAAAAATAGTTTAAAAATGTGAATACCCATCAAGAATGAATAAAACAAAACGTCGTCGGTATAAAATAACCCAACAAGGGTGGATATGCCGTAAGATCCAACCAACCAATTAATGTAGCTCTGTACAAATAATTATCATTATCCAATATAAATAGTTACTTGAAATCATATAAATGTGTATACATTATTAGTATTAGATATGAATACTTGAAAGCATAAAACTGTGTGTAAAGTGTTTTGTATATAGATAGGAATATTTGATATCCTATAACTGATTATAGAAAAGAAAAAGTGAACTAGAAATGGGATCCAACATATATATATATATATATATATATATATATATATATATATATATATGAGGATATGAGGGGTGTAGATCTAACAGAATGTGGTAAAGAATAAAGGAAAAGGTGAACAAAAAGAGAGCAAGCGTCCACTTTTTATGTTATTCTTTAACTAACACACACACACATATATATATAATATATATATATATATGTGTGTGTGTGTGTGTGTGTGTGTGTGTGTGCGTAGTTATCTTCAAGATACGCATTATAGACGTTTTCTAATTTTTGAAAGGAATGCTCCTTTAGCAGCAGGAGCCAGTCTCGTAAGTTCTTGTGATTAGTTTTTTCGGGGAAAACTTGGTCAGATGAAGTGGCACTGCCGTAATGCAGCATATATATATATATATATATATATATATATATATATATATATATATATGAGGATATGAGGGGTGTAGATCTAACAGAATCTGGTAAAGAATAAAGGAAAAGGTGGACAAGAAGAGAGCAAGCATCTACAGGTTTGTGTTTTGCTCTCTTTTTGTCCACTTTTTCCTTTATTCTTTAACACACACACACACACACACACATATTATATATATATATATATGTATATATATATATATATATATATATATATATATATATATATATATATATAGAGAGAGAGAGAGAGAGAGATGAAGTGGCACTGCCGTGGAGCAGGGTTAGCACGCTCATGCCGTGAAACATTCTGAAGAGAGTTCAAATCTCACCGGCAGCTTTACTTTTATTGTCTTGTGATGTAGGGCTGATGTTGTCAAATATTCCCCAACCCACATTATTGGACAAAAAAAAACACATGAAAAAAGTTTGAAAAGTTCGCCGTGTTAAAAGTTTATATGATATTATATCTTCTGTTGTTGACTCTTTTGACCATTGGTATCCAAGCACTTCAATACCGAAGGAAGACGTGCCTGGACCGCAGGGGAAACTGTATACTTGAATAATCCATAAAGTGTTGATAAGGCATTAAACAAACAGAAGCCATTAATTCCTTTTTTCCGGTCCCACCGCTATCAGTAAATACTACAGAATGTGTTTGAGTTTTGATAAGGCAACCGGTATGAAAGAGGGGGAAAAACAACTTCATGAGAGGTCATGAATTGTGTACAGACCTGTAGCTAGGAATTTAAATTAAGGACCGTTCACTTTGGGATTAGAGAGTCCTTGCAATACTACCGGTGACAGTTATGACCTTTTTTAAATAAATATATGAGAAGTAAACAAACAAACGATGTGTTTTGATATGGATTTTTTTAGCCGACAATTTTTGGGAGAATATGTGCTTAATTGAAGTCGTACCTAATTTTTGAAAATTAATTGATTAATAATTATTGAATTAGGCGTGAATACCTATTCAAATGTAAGGCTAAACAAATCGAGAAAAATCGATTTCTGTATGTACATTTCAACCTATTAGGTCTCATCAACAGAGTTATAGACAGGAAGACCGCACACAATCGCACACAAAGCGGCCTTATATATATATATATATATATATATATATATATATATATATATATATATATATAATATATAAGCGGTCTTATATATATATATATATATATATATATATAATATATTATATATAGCGTCTTATATATATATATATATATATATATATATAATATCTGATGATGATTTTTGTAAAATCGAAAAATATGATCAGTATCAGCTATGATTATATTATAAATTGTTTTCTTCTTTAACAGTATTGTGTGATGTTTTTCATTCCACCTTTTCTTACTTATATATATATATATATATATATATATATATATATATATATATAATATATATATATATATATATATATATATTCGCATAACAGCTCTATCATTGATATTGAGCAAAACACTTATAATACCGAGAAATTTGTCTACCACTAACTCATCAAGTGGGCTAGTGATAAGCGTATCTTATTATAATGAATATTGTGTGTTTGTCTGTCTGAAACCGAAACTATATTACCACTCAAGTCACAATTCCCTTAGTTATTTATGTCACATTCTGCATAATTTTATTTTTATTTAAACCTCAATTACTAATAAAGATTATTTTACATTATTAATACTGTTGACCATATCTACAGGTATTTGCCTCATAACCCACTTGTATGGGCTGGGCACAAGGCCTCGTTTTAACGTGGGCCCACCCACAAGCCAAAGCTCATGGGTGGGAAAGAACAAAAATTGCGTCCATCCCTTCGGCATTCACCTACAAGGGGCGCCTCAGGCGCTGGGCAATAATCCAGCCCTGTCCCTTTAAATCAAGGGGGCAGGTATTGCCTGGGGGGACAGCCCCCTGGGATCGACGCTATTAACTTGTAAAGATACAGGGCCGAAGCCACTGGATCCCCATCCGGTTGGGCGGGTCTGCATATTAATAATATGCAATTGTATGTATATATACAACAGAATAGCTGTTTACAGTGTGAACGGAAAGGCTAATTTGCATATTGATATCAAAAATTTATTTTTATAAATAAGTTCTTAGAATTATTGATTTCTAATTGTTTGGTTTTATTTTAACGAATATGAGCAAAAATCTCGGGGATACATTTTGAAAGAAATCCATTAACATGAAGAAATAACTAATTTTATTCTTTACTTTCTATTTTAACTAAATATGTAAACTAGAAAAATTTAGCAATGAAAGACGGGAGTGATTGAAGAGTAAGTTTCAAGAAGTTATATTTTTCGATTATACCACCCTCTGTTTCAAATCTTTTTATCTGCATTCTTATTTAGTTTCATTAGCCTTTCTAATTTAATATAATATTTTATTACATTAAAACTTAAATACTTGCACTCTGTTTCCAATCTTTTTATCTGCATTCTTATTTAGTTTCATTAGCCTTTCTAATTTAATATAATATTTTATTACATTAAAACTTAAATACTTGCACTCTGTTTCAAATCTTTTTATCTGCATTCTTATTTAGTTTCATTAGCCTTTCTGATATAATATAATATTTTATTACATTAAAAACATAGATACTTGCACTCTGTTTCAAATCTCTTTATCTGCATTCTTATTTAGTCTCATTAGCCTTTCTGGTATAACATCTTATTGTATTAAATACTTGCACCTGGAAGGTGCATATATTTGCTAGTACTCTTAAAATATATATACAGATATAGAGAAAGACAGACAGGGACAGACTTGTGAGAGAGAAAGAGAGAGAGAGAGTGAAAGTGAGAGAGAGAGTAAGAGAGAGAGAATGTGCGTGCGCGTGTGTGTGTGTGTGTGTGTGTGTGTGTGTGTGTGTGTGTGTGTGCAAGGTGTTTTCGCGTAGAATCACGCTTTTATTTCGACTTGACACCCATGGTTTAAAAAATGTATAAATGCTTGAAATATCTCCTGGAAACCGTCAGGTGATATTCCTTACCCTCAATTGATTGGCAACCGTGAAAAGCAGGCCAGCGAAATCCCTAGGGGAGCTCTCATAGCCCACATACCTGGCCTCATTCTTGGGCCAGACAAAAGAAACATTTCAGGCTCAACACGAAGTAAATCAGCCGCTTTGCCAACGTGAAATCCGACTCACCATGAGCTCGGCGTCGATTTGCATCCGCCATTAAAGCAGCCCCAAACACTAACAATACAGACAACTAAAGAAATATCAAAAAGAGAAGAAGGATACCTACCTGATATTATCAGAAATCTGTTTATATATAAATATATAAAAGTAAGTAAGTAAGTCGTCGGAGCGGCCTAAAGTCGGTATCAGCCAATCAGCGAGGAAGTCTATCCCCTTTTCAATAGCGCTAGACCAAGGAGATTGTTTATTTAGCATCTGAGGTGGAGCGCCACACCTACCATCAGCTCCTTACTTTGCCACAAATATCTCTGTGCTACTCATACGCTGAGTTGGCGAGGACCGGTATCGAACTAGGAACCTTGTGGTTTCTAGCCGAAGAGAGAGTGTTTTGTTCTTGTTCTAACAGGAGAAAATTCAATATTTTATTAAAAAAAAAAGAAGGTCCGTAAAATGTATTATGTTTTTAGTAAATTTTTTTATTATTTTTATAATTTTTTTAATAAATAAGTTTTTAGTAATTTTTAAAAATTATTTTTATCTTACATATGCGACACGTGTTTCAGATCTTCTGGTATCTTCTTCAGGCTTTGGTCAATAATATCATATTATTGACCAAAGAAGATACCAGAAGATCTGAAACACGTGTCGTATATGTAAGATAAAAATAATTTTTTTTTCTAAAGACATAATCCATTTTGCGGACCTTCTTTTTTATAATATATATATATATATATATATATATATATATATATATATATATATATAGGGGGGAGCAAAAAAAAGACAAGCCTGATTTTTAAAAAAACTTTTTTATTAACCTATATATATATATATATATATATATATACATAGTGTGAGATTTTTTGTACTTTTTGACACACATTGTATTCTGAAAGAATAAAGTTATATTCATTTTTTTTTCAGAATACAAGGGGTGTCAAAAAAGTACCAAGTTTAAAGCTGTATTTTCCAAGATAGAAATGAAGAATGACTGGAACTTAATTTTCTGACACACCTTTTATATATATATATATATATATATATATATATATATATATGTATATATATATATATATATATATATAGGTGTGTGTGTGTGTGTGTGTATGTGTGTGTGAGAGAGAGAAAGAGAGAGAGAGAGTGTGTGTGTGCGTGTGTTTTAGGAAGAACAGGAAACGAATCCGACAATATGTGCAAAAATAATGAATAAATATGAAAAATAAGTGTTTATTAATATTTTAAAATTATTGACGACGTTGAAAACGTATCGATTATTAAGTATATATCAAATACATATTTAATAATATAATAAATATAATATAATATAATATATATATATAATTAAACACATATCAAATAGATATATATTTGATATATATCCAATACTCGAGACCTTTTGAACATCGAAAATAATTTTCAACTATTAATAAATAATTCTCACAATTCTTATTTTTCGTATTTATTCATTACTTCACCACACACACACACACACACACACACACACATATATATATATATATATATATATATATATATATATATATTCATAATCTAAAACAAGAATCTGCCTGCTATCGCTTTAAAGTGATTATATTCAGTTCTGCCTCGGCTGTTAGGGAAAAAATCCATAATTATATTTGTTTGAGAATAAAATTAGCCCACAGCTATAGAATTCAAATATGACGTTTCTTTTTATACATATTTTGGCCTCAAACAATTCAGTGTTAATTATATTCCTGGTTTTTTTTTAAATAGTGGAAACTCGGTATAGGGAACTGGCTGATTCGGAGAATTGGTCCCCTATTTTCAGACAAAATATATGCAATTTCAGGAAGCGCGTAGTGTAATAGTTAAAGTCATGGAAATGGACTCGTCACCCTGAGTTCAAATCCTGGACGTGCTAATTGCATTTCACTTAGCGCTAATACCCTTGGGAAAGGTATGAATCCTTACTCTATAGGTAAATAGTAGGGCAGACTGGGCTCTTTAACCTTGGTTAAGCAACCGATCTAGGAGAAGGAAAAATCTGAATTAAGAAATTGACCTTGTTTCGCATCTTGTTCGTGCGGAGGGGTTGGTAAATAAATATATATATATGCAATTTCAAGATATTTATAAAATCATCATCGTAACAAATTATTAAAAATAATCCTTACATAGAATGAACGAGTCCCCCATTGGTTGGTTGGTTGGTTGGTTGGTTGGTTAGATTTTACGGCATTTCAACCCTTGTTGGGTTATTTTATGCCCAATACATTTTTATTGGGTATTCATTTTTAATACTTATTTTTTTAATCTATTCAACCTATAGATGTGACCCCAACTGGTGTTACATAATTATTAGATTCCTAACACTTAACCATTATTTTTTTAATAGAAAGTAAGAAAGGACATGCTACACAGAAATATATATAAGAAAGAAAGCAAGAGAGTAGAGGATAGAGAGAGAAGGGGCGAGTGCACAGAAACGATAACGCTAATTTGATTCAATCGAACATGATGAAACGATTAAAAGAAGGAAATAAAGAAAAAATAGCGTTAAATCAAGATTATTATACTTTTTAGATACTGAACTATTTCGCAATAGCTCTTAATTCAACATATAAAATGCTGTAAAAATAGAAATTATCATACTGTGGTATATTCACAGGTTCTGCTAGTAAGTATCAATTTATTTGCAACATAGATTCCTTTTGAAATTATGACCCATAAATGTGTCCATGTATCTCTGGTTTATCATATGTTTTGACAATTGTAATGTTCAATCGGAATGTATTCGAAACAGCCTCAAGGCCCGAATCGGACACACTGCCAATTTTTGAATTGCCGTTATTCTTACTCTCCTTATACCTATCGTATCTTATGCCTACTTGTTAGAATATTTTGATATATAAAGTGTGCTACAATGCATATCTTAAATGTATAGACTAAGCGAGGTCACGTGGTTTAAACCTCAGCCAATCAACAGCCCGAATACGTGGCTGGTTAACTACTTAATCGCTGACACTGAGTGACGTCCATTTGCAATCATTGACGAAGGACTTGCAAGACTGAGGAGCACCAAGGAACAACCAAAGGATTATTTTACCAAGGATTGCGCTCTGCTTAACACAAAGGATCTCCGCTGGACAAACGCTCTTGCTTGAAGCCTAAAGGATGACCACTGAAATCGTAACACTTAACTTCTATTTGTTCTATGCTGTGAAATGGGTCTTGGAATAATAAAGACATCGAAAAATTTAACAGTGTTTGTGTTCATTAAAATAAAAACAAGAAGTGGACATAGAGATGAGACAAACCCAAGAAACACCCATGATAAACCCAAGAGCAACCAAAGAAGACAAGAAGATTCAGCACAGCATAGAACAAATAGAAGTTATGAGTAGACATAAGTTACGATGAGTATGTTGTAATATTAGGTATGGAATCCACCACTTAAACTTATAGACTCTTCGTGGTCGCGTGGATTAAAGCCAGCTAATCAACACGCTCGAATACGTGGTTTGTTAACTGTTTACCTGCCCATCTTGAAAGACGTTCAGTTGCAGGTATTCGAGATGGACGAAAGGATTAACAACTAAGGACAGCTTAACACAATGATTCTTTGCCAAGGAACAACGAAGAATTATTCACTAAGGAACAACCAAGGATTCTGCTTAACACAAGGATTCTTCGGTAAGGAACAACCAAAGATTTTTCACTAAGGAACAACCAAGGACAGCTTAACACAAGGATTATTCACTAAGAAACAACCAAAGATTCTGCCTAACATAAGGATTCTTCGATACGAAACAACCAAGAATTCTTCCCTAAGGAACAACTAAGTATTATTCGCTAAGGAACAACCAAGGATCATTCGCTAAGGAACAACCAAGGATTCGGATTAACAAAACGATTCTTCACGAAGGAACAAGCAAGGATTCTTCCTAACACAAGGATTCTTCAATAAGGAACAACCAAGAATTCTTCCCTAAGGAACAACCAAGGATTATTCGCTAAGGAACAACCAAAGATTCTTCACTAAGGAACAACCAAGGACACTACTTAACACAAGGATTCTTCACTAAGGAATAACCAAAGATTCTTCACTAAGGAACAACCAAGGATTATTTACCAAGGAACAACCAAAGATTATTCCCTGGGGAACAACCAAGGATTATTCGCTAAGGAACAACCAAATATTATTCACTAATGAACAACCAAATATTATTCCCTAAGGAACAACCAAAGATTCTTCACTAAGGAATAACCAAAGATTATTCCCTAAGGAACAACCAAAGATTATTCCCTAAGGAACAACCAAAGATTCTTCACTAAGGAATAACCAAAGATTCTTCACTAAGGAATAACCAAAGATTCTTCACTAAGGAACAACCAAAGATTCTTCACTAAGGAACGACCAAAGATTCTGCCTGACACTAAGTAACAATAGGGATCTCAACTGTAAAGTGCTCTCATCTGCATCCTAAAACTAGCCACAAAAATCGTAAAGTATAAGAAAAGTAAGAATAACGGCTATTTAACAATTTGTAATGAGTCCTATTCGGGCCTTGTGCCAAACTAATCTAAGCTAGGTCAATGACTATTCTCGCCTTGTGATCCTCTGAGTAAATAAACATATTAACAGCAACATAATGAGAAATGTAATAATCAATATGCGTTCTGTGCACGAAATCAATGCTCGACTGCGCAGCCGTATTGGATTTCGAATAATTACACGGCTATCTATTGGCTATTTGGAACCCTTTCAGCGAGATAATAGAATTCTATGAATTCATATCGATATATATATATATATATATATATATATATATATATATAACAGTTCCACGTATGGATATGGTTAGTGTAGTTGAATACAGGTATTAACAGAAGGCTCTGGGTTTGAATTCAGTTAATCCCAATATCGGGATCCGAATCCAGATATAACTCAAGTTTTTGAATTGAAATCCGGATATGAGCGAACTTTCAATATTTGAATCGAGACAAGACAAAAGTTTCTGTATATGAGTGTGAATAGGAGATATTTTGCAAAAGATATCAGCGTTATAATTAAAAATGAATCTGTTTTCTAATAAGATTTACAGAGTACTCAGTGCCTAGTGGTCAACAGAAAAAAAAAACGTACAAATTTTCTTTCTTATACATTTCTAATACAAATGAAAGTAGAAGCTTTAAATCCAATAAGATCCAGTTTTAATAAATATATAAACGGCTTTTAGAATTGAATGTACGAGGAATAATGTTTGCCTTTCAAACCGTCTTTCATGGGGCCGAAGAGAGGCCAGTAATATTCCAGTAACGAGGAAGTGAAATCTGTAGTGAAGAGGTGGCTCAAAGAACAGTCAACAGAATTTTACGGGACAGGAATGCATTGCTATTAAGAGAAACGGTGACTATGTAGAGAAGTAGGGATGTGATCCACAAATGACCAGCTTCATTTTAATGTATGATAAATGTTCCTGTGTTGGTAAATTATACATTTACTAATCAAAATGGCATTAATTTTGGCTCACGTTTGTGTGTGTGTGTGTGTGTGTGTGTGTGTGTGTGTGTGTGTGCGTGGAGTCAGAGTTTAGCCCTGAAGAGCATTAAGCGAAACTTTTAGTAGGTTTGTCTGACATTAGATTTATCTTTATTTTTATATTGCAATCTATCTCTCTCTCTCTCTCCTCTCTCTATATATATATATATATATATATATATATATATATATATATATATATATAAAAAGGGCCGAGTTAGCTCAGTCGTTAGAGCGTTGGTTAGAAACCACTAGGTTCTATTTCGATACTGGCCCTCGTCAACTCAGCGTATGAGTAGCACAAGGATCTGATGAGTAGCACAAGGATCTGCCGCAAAAAAAATCTCCTTGGTCTAGCGCAAATGAAAAGGGGATAGACTCCCTCGCCGATTGGCTCATACCGACTTTAGGCCACCCCGACGACTTTACTTACTTATATATATATATATATATATATATATATATATATATAATATACACGATGTGAATCAATAAGTCTGCATCCTAACAGGAATGCCCATTTCTTTTCAAAATCATCTTTCTTTTCAATGGCTTTTTACCAAAGCTTAATAGCTTAGATCAAGAATTATACATTGAAAATTGCATAATACATTGATACATTCAGATAAGAATTCAACTAATATCTTCCTTTCGTGCTTATGTACTGTTTACTACTTTTTTTTAATTTTATTTTCTCTCTTTTTTTTTTGTGCATTTTAAAAGCTAAGTAACACGGCCAAATATTTTTTCTCGTTGCTTCGAGCCAAACCGCAAATAAGCAACTCTGACTTATTTTCATTTCACTGTTGCTCTCAAAAAAAAAAAAAAAAAAAAAAAAAAAAAAGAAAAGAAAGAAAGAAAGAAATACCGCGAATTCACTATAACTTTTTATCGATTATATGATATCATCTTAAACTTTTCCAGACGCGTATTTATAACTTTACATATACATAAGTATTTCATAAACTATATACAACAACTCTAATCGTACATTGATAGTATATATTTATTTACATTAACATCGACAACTTCGTACTAATGCAGAATAGCGCGCAAGTGATAAAAACATTAGAATCACATTTTACATATAAAAACCATTAGAGTACGGAAATCCCTGAAGTAGAAAGACGTTATGATTTATTTTAATAAATACAATGCTTTTTATACGTAATTTAATGATTTTATCACTTGCGCGTTATTATGCATTTGTACCGCCGACTCAGCACATGAGTAGCACATATTTTATCTGTGTTGTGAAGTAGGGAATTGATGGTAAGTGTGGTGCCTCACCTAAGACGCAAAAAAGAAATCTCCTTGGTCTAGTGCTAGTGAAAAAGGGATAGACTCCCTTGTTGCCCGACTGTTACCAACAATAGGCTACGCGGTCGACTTTACATTAAAATTTACAGCTGCCGGTTGTTCTCAGAATACGCTGGGAATGAGATAAGAGATGTACCTTGCAAAGAAGTACGAAATGATGAACTCTATGGAGTCGAGAGTACACATTTATTGCCATTATTAACAGGTCTAGAGTGGGGGCATGAATGTAATTTTAGGTGTTGTGAAATAGAGCTATTATATGTTAAATGGAGGGCTTAGACGACGTGACAATGTGGTTGAGGTGAATCTAATGTATATATTTTCATTTTCTGGGAGACTGCCCGCACTCTAATTACCGAAATATTCTAACGGAAAATACACACATTCTGCACAAAGAAAAAAATAAACCAAAGCTCCAAATACTAGAAGCTCTATACATAAAACAATACAGACCATCCTTAAACAAAATTAATTTCCAATGCAGTACACACATTTTAATATATATATATATATAAAGTATATATATATTATCTATATAGATGTGCATCTGTGGTGTGTGTGTGTGTGTGAGTGTGTGTGTGTGTGTTGTGTGTGTATTTAGGCAGCTTTTTTTCTTTTAGGCATATATTGTTAAATAATGCAGCCATTTTCTGTCTGCAAGTTTTGTCCTTTGTTTTTTCGTATTGCCGGATTATTTTTGTAATATCTGGCGAAAATTGGCTGATGTATTTGACATATGTTGTACGATTTCAAAATACCTTGAAAATGGCCCACGATAGGGCAGAAAGTACTTGGTCTATGACATATGGCAAATACATCAGCCAATATTCGCCAGATATTACAAAAATAATCCGGCAATACGAAAAAACAAAGGACAAATCTTGCAGACAGAAAATGGCTGCTTTATTTAACAATATATATATATATATATATATATTATATATATATATATATATATATATATATCATTGTAATTTCAGACACAAAAGAGAATAGTGATGTAAAGTTGATTTTATAATCAAATATGGATTTTTTTCAAGCAAAAGTTGACAAAATCTTCGACGTCTCTTGGAAGTTGGCTCGACGCTCGGGGACAACGTCAGCGTTCGACGCAAACAATGATTCCGCACTTAACAAATGTATCTACTCGTCTTCCATCTCTGCCAGAACCACGTTAGGTCCTCCAAGAGATCGGTAGAACACAGACGTTAAAAAGGAAAATCTGCTTCCATTGAATTATCTTCTTTGTCTTTTACAGAATATTCCCGCTTTTTTTTCGGTTTTCAAATATTTCTTGGATTAAAAAAAATTAAAAAATAGCAAGGAATAAAATGAAACTCCCAAAGCGCCACATTCTAATGCATAGAGATGGAGTTATTTTATGGAACAGAAAATTCATGATTCTTTCTCTTTTTCTCCAAATACCTCTCCCACCCCCTCTCCTTCTTCGCGTTTGAAGAATTTTAATTATATATATAACTAGAAAATATATGCACCCTCCGGGTGCAAGTATTTAAAGTTTTAATGTAATAAAATATTGTATTAAATTAGAAAGGCTAATGAAACTAAATAAGAATACAGATAAAAAGATTTGAAACAGAGTGAGTATAATAAAAGATTTGAAACAGAGGGAGTATAAAAAAAATGGAACAACTGAAACTTACCTCTTTCGCATCACTCTCGTCTTTCATTGTTATTTTTCTTAATCTAAGTATTTAGTTAAAGAGGAATAAAGAATAAAATGACAGTTATTTTATCTTGTTAATGGATTTCATTTAAGATTCATTGAAGAGATTTTTGCTTATATTCATTAAAATAAACCAAAACAGTTAGAAATCAATAATACAACACATAATTATTAAATTCGATTTTTTAATATTAATATGCAAATTAGCTTCCCCGTTCACACTGTAAACCGCTATTTTTGTTGTATATATAAATACAATTGCATGTTGTCAGTATGTAAACATAGTTAACAGTATTATAATGTAAGACAATTTTATTAATAATTGAGGTTTAGATAAAATAAAATCATGGAGAATGTGATGTCAATAACTAAGAGAATTGTAACTTGAGTAGGAATATAGTTTCGGTTACAGACAGAAAAACACACAATCTCCATTATAATAAGATATATATATATATATAATTAAAAAAACCTTTTGAGATGAAACAAAGAAATCACAGTGCTCAACCACAAATTTGTAGGAGCTTTATTTATTTATTTGTTGAATTTTTTAAATATGATTGTTTTCCATAGGCAACTACCCAGGTTTCAAGCTATATTGCTATCATCAGATCGCCAAAAAATTCTTCCGGTGTTTATGTGAAGAAATTTCTTTCTGTTATGTTTTTGGACCGCAAATTACGTCGGTTGATTATTTGTGAGCATTTTTTTAAAATGCAAAAACTGAAAAATTCAAATTCAAAACAAAATCTAAAACATAAAGAGCGTACACAACCGACGTAATTTGCAGTCCAAAAATATAACAGCAAGAAATTTCTTCACATAAACACCGGAAGAATTATGGCGTCCTGATGATAGCAATATAGCTTGAAAACCTGGGTAGTTGCCTATGGAAAACAATTATATTTAAAAATTCAACAAAAATAAATATATAATATATTATATATATATATATATATATATATATATATATTAAGAAATTTGAAAACGAAGTTTCTTAATATTGTCGGATTTATTTCCATATTTACTCTCATATATATATATATATATATATATATATATATATATATATATATATTGTAGTGGTTAGAATCCCCGCCTGTCAGCTTGACAGTCGAGGTTTCGAGTCACACACGGAGCAGTCTCCCATGTCTATAACCTTGCTGATGAGACCTAATAGGTCGAAATGTACATTCAGGGATTGTAATTTTCTCGATTTGTTTAGCCTTACATTTGAACATATATGCCCGCCTAAATTCATTTATTATTAACTAATTAATTTACAAAATTAGGTATGACTTCAATTAAGCACATATCCTCCAAAAATTGTCTTCTAAAAGCCATATCAAATAAACAAATTGTTTATTTACTTACTCTCATATATATATATATATATATATATATACCAAACTTATTGGTAAACCCTGGTGGTAAGAAAAAACCCGGCAAATTTCTGAGATTTCTAGTGCATTTTAGTAAACGATCTTTGATACTATTTCCTCAAACAATGGTGCAAGTAAAAGATCTAATTTTTGGTATCAGTATTTAGTATACTAACACACAACTTCTGCATAGATGGACAATTTGATATATTAAAAAAGTGAAAAATCGACCTACCCTAACATTGATATCATATTGAGATATTGCAGTTGATGCATATGAACTGATCTACTAATCTGTGCATGTGTGTACATGTATGTGGTCTGTGTGAATCTAATCACGTATTCTATAAAAGGGTTTCGATAAAGGAAAGAAAAAAGATAGAAAAGAAGAAATGAAAATAGAAAAAGAAAAACAACGTCACAAACGTATCTTGAGAATTTAACCCTCCAGCCACGGATACATTCTGCTGTAGCAGAGAAATACGCAAAAACAGTATTTCCCTCTGAAAAGCAAAATTCGAGTCTTGTCTAAAAGCATTAACCCCAGCCCGAAGGCAACATTTTTTATTGTACAGCTGATTTCTCCTTAAATGTTATACAAGTCTCAGAAAACTGCTACTATACTTTACAAAAACTAGCAAAATAAAAAACGCCTTCTGGGCGACGTAAAATAAATATTGCCTGAGGAGTTGAAAATTTAATATCAGAGAGTTTGTATCATAAGTAATATCATCAAATTTATTAAAGGGGTAAAAAATTTATTAAAGGAGTAAAAAATAAAAAAATTCAAAATGGAAACTTAGTTCTGATAACTTTAAGTATATATTAAAATAAAACAAACTATATATAGATATATAATACCAGTCATGTATTTATTAAAACTTGTTTAAAAAACAATGAGGACTGTCTAACATTGCATGTTCAAATTTTGAGTGTATTCATTCTATGTTATGACGCGATTTTGGGTAATGTGACGTAAGCAGTTACGTAGTTTTTGTTACAGACAAAAAACGGAAGCGAATCTCCATTATTAATAGATATGGGGACCTGAAATAAGAAAAATATTTTATGAAACACTCTACATGTTCCAAACTGTAGAGAGATAAGAATTATTTTCTCGTTAAATGTCATTATTCCATCGTATCTCGTGTTACATAATGGGCATGACGTGAAACCATGAGGGTGGTCTAAGTGGCCTGATTAGTTATGGAAAAGTTTGAGTGGTAGTGTATGTGTTTGGAACGGAAAATTCTAAATGATTATGTCAGCATAGACGCGTGGCATGATTTTAATTGGACGTGGAACGGTACGTGGCGAAGGGGAGAAAAGAGTATTGAGAGTTTAGAGAGTTTAGATATGGGCATAAAGATAAAATAAAAGCTTGATCAAGCAGCAAAAACTGTCTTGTTAATTCAGTTAATTGCAATGACCAAATCAGCCCAAAAAGAAGAAGCCCATAGTCAGAAGTAGCCAGCCCTTAGTAAAGAAGAAGAAGAAGCCACTAGAAGAATTCAACTAGACAGGAACATGGCAACTGGAAGAGTATAGATGTCAACAAGTGATAAAGTAAGGTGAACCCCTCTCCAAGTAAGTCTCTAATATGTCTCTATCTAATATCTCTATTACCCGAGAACTCTCGCTGAAGTCTCACTCTCACTCTTACCAATTATATACGTGATGTCAATGTGGGTATATAATATTACCACATTCCTCTAGCAAATGAAATCTTATACTTCTACAATAATGGTTATTATAATGGAATTATCTAAAAACATTTGTAAGTAAAGAATATCGCTGATTTGGAGCGATTTGCTAAAAAATTAAATAACCAAACATATTTGCAAATCATTTATAAGTACATAAATTATTGTTGCAGTAAAAAGTAATGGTATTATATTCAATAAAAATTGTTTTCTTGTTAAATGTCATTACTCAATCATACAAATAAAAACGCAAATATTAACAACAACCAACAGATTAATTTTAAGATTTATTTATTACCAAAATCTGCAGCATTGGATCTCTGTAACTAAAACAAAACAATACAACCTCTTTAAACTAGAATAAAATTGAATAAATGTATATATTATATATACATTTATATATGTATATATATAAATGTATATATAGTAGTTGTGGAGGTGCGTGATGTAATGGTTAGAGTCGTAGGAAATGGACTCATCGACCCGAGTTCAAATCCTGGGCAAGGCTGTTTTCATTTCACATAGCGCTAATACCCTTGGGAAAGGTAAGCATCCAACTACTCTCCCTCAAGCTATAGATACATAGTAGAGCGGACTGGGCTCTTTAACCTTGAAAAGATAGCCAGTCTAGGAGAAGGAAAACTCTGAATTCAAACCTGCTAAACTCAGATTGTAGGATTTTGTACACTTTTGTTAGTGTTTTTGTGAGTTTGTGTATGTGTTGGCCATAGTGGAATACCATGGGGGTTCGATCGTTGGGTTGCTTTTGTTTTTATTTGAGGAGCTCTTGTCTGTTTAGGGATGCTGATTTGTTGATTGTTATTTTGATTAGAAGGGGTAGTCCCTTAGGAATCTTTGTATAAGGTTGGCTGTGTGGTGTGTGTATTATTTGGGGTCTGAGCAGATGCGTTTTATCCTTATGCATGCGCTGTATATTATAGATTTTTTTAGTTTGTTGGTTGCTAGTTAAAGGAATGTGTGGTTATCGGTGGCCATGGTGGAATACCATGGGGGTTCGATCGTTGGGTTGTTCACTAACAAAAGAGTACAAAATCCTACAATCCGACCCCAAAATAAAATCTATCTTCCAAAAACCTCCCATCAATGCCAAACAACAACCACCCGACCTATGCTACATCCTCACTACATAAAAAAACACCTACACAACAACACACAAAAAAGCAACCAAAGATGTAACAAGTCAAGATGCCAAGTATGCACACACATAAAAACAGATGCCTAATACCATATATTAACATAAAGATCCAACCCCCACAGCTCACCTGCGACAGTGCAAACATCATCTACTATATCTAAGAAACGAAGTGCAAAAACAGTTTATATGTAGGGGAAACACAAACACCCTTTAGATTCAGATTAAACAACCATACATCTACAATAAATCAAAAATCTGGACAAAGTACCATTGCACAACCATTTCAACAAACCACTGCACAACCTGGAAAACCTGAAGTGCGTTCTAACTGATCACGGGCTTTCCATCCACACAAACACGCAAACATACTGAAATTAAATGGGTAACACGCCTACGCACATATACACACAGATTGAACATGGACTTCTTTAACCGTACAAATATTTCTCCACACCACCACCAAAGCGGTAGCCACAATGGGCGACCAAGACGAAAAGTGATGACAACTAAAAACAAACCAATTAATACGCCGACACATAAAATAGACAGGCACTCGAACAAAACGAAGACACGAGTAGCGGCATCAAAGAAAGGAGGTCACTAACAGTGACCTCCCACACACCACCCAACAAGATCACAACAGATGACACTATCAGTACCAACAAACGAGCATATAAAAGATGCCAGGACAAGCAAACCAGTCAGTCTACGTTCCGATGAAGAGGCGCAAACGACCCCGAAAATTCAACGAAATTAAACGAAACCTAACATTAAAAAACTGAGTTTTGAAGAATAATCAAAGTTCCAATTACCGTCGAATTGGGAAGGCATGGCAACAAACGGTTGTAACCCAATACAAACCCGAATAGTTGCGAAGTCTACTGCAGAATGACAGCGTATTTATAAAACTACACAATATCATTCAAATCAAGCAGCCAATCAGAACTCAAGGAATGGAATCACCCAAATCACCCAAATTCATGAATGGATCATTCTTGATTTCTATATATACCAACTGTCTTGGACACTGCTTCAGTTAGACTTAGCTGGATGCTTGTTATTCAAACCAACCTCAATAAGTTTCTTATATTTCATACCTAATGCTTCATACTAAATCCAAATGATATATATTAAACACACACACACACACACACACACACATACACCACACACACACACACATACACACACACACACACATATATATATATATATATATATATATATATATATATATATAGTAAAAGGGACACTCTGGAAGTATATAATATATGTTATTATTCTCTCAATAACGCCCCCTTACCTATTTATGGTAGAGGCGTGTAGTATCATTTGACAAGCTTAATTTCGCTAGGATGGTCAGCTGTGTACTGTGGCCGAGGCGATAAAAGTGTTTCACTGTGTCTGCTGAAGTCCCGGTTTCGATTTCTGTCGGAGGGAAATCGTTAGTATATACCGCTGATGAGACTTAATAAAGTCGAAACAGTCTGTACGGTATTCTACACATCGAGCCATCCTTTGCTGGGATTACACTTGTCAAGTTCATTTTCTATAAGAAAAAGTATCGAATTTTATGCGATACATGCGTTGTAAGTGCCTTCAAGTAAAAATTTATACATATATATATATATATGGGGGGGATATGTGTGTGTGTATGTGTGTGTATTTGAGGAAGGAGTTAAAACCTTAAAATTCTGAGTAAAATAATAATTCAAATAAGAATTCAAATTCAACCAATGCCTTCTGACATCTTTGTCTATAATGTGGCCCAAGTATTTAATCTTCTTCAAAAAGAAGTTACATTTGTTCAATTTGAATCGTACTCCTTAATTCTTGAGAAGACTTTATGAACATGTTCCTTGTGTTCTATATTTTGGCTCTTCATTAATATGTTGTCCAAATATGCAACCGTGAAGTCAAGTCACTCAGCATAGTATTACTTGTTGGAAGATTGCTGGCGCGACTTTGACCCAAATGGTAGATGTTTGAACTTGTACAACCCCGATGGGTGTTGATACAGGGTGAGAAGTTGGCAAACCTGGTCTCCTTGACTCGGTGAAGCCATTGACAGTACTCAATTTTCAACAAGACCCCGATTCTTTGAAGTCTGTCGAGTTCTTCATTTATTTTGTAAGGGAGGTGAAGGGTATGTTTTTTTTTTTTTTCTTAAACACTGGCTGGATGCATCTTTTAACTCGAATTTTACATATCTTATTATACTGACCAAGGCCCCCCGAAAAAAACTCCTGGAAAAGTTTCTTTTAATCTGTTATTAATTTTTCTGTCTTCGTGGTCAAGTTTCAAGTTTTTGGCAAAATGAATTTATTGCATGTCCCATAACTTACATTTATTCGATGCTGAATAAATTTCCTATATTCTTTAGTACGGACATTTTTAGTTTTAACATTTAACAATGCACTATGAGTTTTATGTGATTTTCTCGATCATCAAATCCATAATCTGATTATTTTCAAAAATTGAATTCTATTTTCATTTATATATTGCGAGCATCATCCATATAATTCCTACACCAATTAAACTCCTACGCGTAACAAACATAATTATAGAAAAATTTATACTCATATCTGTTGAGTGTAAGATACTGAACAACCCATCTGGTGCTTATGAAAATAAAAGATGTTTAGTTTCATGTCTCCCTCTGCTTATCAATTTAGATCTCTTATTTAGTAGATATGTTACATAATCTATGCATATATTATTGTCAAACCCCTGTATTTCTGAAGGTATGTCCCTTTTTCATATCACGGGCGGGACTTTCCATGGAATATTACAGAAAGCCCGCGATATACGTGAAGTCACGTGGAACCTGGTTGGGTCTCAGTTCCAGCTTGGACGTCAGGCAGAGAAGGCATATCTGCCTTAGCTGGGGCTCACTTGCACACGCCCGCTGTGTTTAGTTAGAGAAATATGTTTAGTTAAGTAAATAAAAGTTTACATAAATAATATGGTTTTGTGGTTGATGAATGTCTTGTCAACAAGACTGACCTAAAAGAAGAAATGAATCAAGGACGACCAACCAGCAAGAACAGAGAAATAGAAGTCATAGAGAAAGAATAGAAACGACTAGAGATCACCAATGGCCAAAGAAGTAAGTTATGCATCTCTCTATCTAACTGTGTCTATCTCTCACCCTCCTCCAGTAAAAGAACACTTGTGTATGTACCCAACATGGGTATATGTGTATGAGTATGTAACAGATAACCTTCTCGGGGGAAGTAATAATTATAATTTTTACTGCAAACACAATCTACAGTTTATCGTTCCTCGTCCACATGTCTCTAAAGTTTTAACAGTTTCCATTCGTTTATGAGTGTTGTCTTGTTTGTTTTTTGTTGTATTCCTTTCATAAATACTTTAGTATATAATTAGGCAAACCTATGTAAACCCACGTACACGTATGGATAGACATAGATATGAGATAAGTGCATGTAATGGTTACAATTGCACCTGCAGTTAAGTTAACCAATAACAATGTAGCCTGCTTAGGAAAAATAATTAAAACACCAGTCTGAGTTTTGCTTAACGGCATATCAACCTTTATGGGTTATTCAATGCCAAAAACGGGTTAAATTAGCTTTGTCATCTCTATAGGTTTTTAGAGCAATATTTGGTTATATTTTGATCAGTTGTTAGTGATAAGGTTTAGTCAGACCTTGATAAAAAGTTTGCCTATTTTAAAAAAAAACAAAAGAAAATGTTTCTCTGAATGTTTGAGATGAGGCTTGAAGATTAGTATTATCTGCATTATTGGGACTATTGTCCCCATCTTCATTGTTATGTGTAAAACGTTTCGGTCGATATGCCCTCCGGCCTTCTTCATGTATTTCTTGTCGGACTCGGGAACCTTCTCGGACTCGTCCAATTGGACACATGGCCTAGTGGATAAGGTAGTTAGGTTAAGACAGTTCTAAGTGACAGTTATCTCTGGATCCGGAGTTCAATCCTGAGTAGAGGCTGTTAGAAATATAATTAACACAACTCCTACCCCAGCTATGGTTAGCGGAATGAGAACAGGATACCCTGTGGACTAAATAAAGGGTTAGGTTCAAGGTTCCGTGATGGCTCCCGATTACGACAAGAAAGTTCCTGAGTTCGAAAAGAAGGTTCCCGAGTCCGAGAAGGTTCCCGAGTCCGACAAGAAATACCTGAAGAAGGCTAGAGGGCATATCGGCCTAAACGTTGTACAAATAACAATGAAGATGGAAACAATAGTCCGAATAATGCAGATAATACTAAAAGAAAATGTCCTCTGGTTTGTTGTTTTGGAAAATGTCCTTTAGGTTGCTTGACTGGTTTGTTTGGAGTGAGTATGTCTGAAACTTCCATGAAGAAGTGTATTTAACACTGAAGTTTTGGCATGAAATAACCAATAAGGCTTGATGGCCGAACTTGCACAACGGTGTCAAAATTAAGGTGACCCAGAAAAAACAGAACCTAAATTATTTTTATTTTCCCATTAAACTAACCTTAAACCCCAACCCCAACCCTAACCCTAACCCCTAACCCTAACCCACCTAGTTAAAATTAACAGTTTTATTACAAAATTTGTGGGTTCTGTTTTTTCTGGGTCATCGGTATAGAGGAAGACCCAGAGAAAACAGAACCCAAATTATTTATTTTTTTAAATAAAAAAAAGTTATTCGTATTCGTGTGCAAAAACATGAAAGAAGGAAAGAAAAGCAGACGAAAAACAGAATCAAAAATATAAAATAGAATGAATGAAAGTAAAATATAAAAAAGAAAGAAAGAAGAAAGAAAGAAAGAAAGAAAGAAAGAAAGAAAGAGAAACAGAAAAAAGACAAATAAGACAGAAAAAAAGAAAAAATAAGACTGAAAAGAAAGAAAGAAAGAAAAAGAAATAAAGAAGAATAAAGATAAATAATAAAGAAAAAGAAGAAGAAAGGGAAAAAAACTGAAAAAAAGACAAAATAAAAGAAAAAGACAAAAAGACAAAAAAGATAAAAAAATAAGCCA
The DNA here is from genome assembly GCA_023376005.1 of Doryteuthis pealeii. Taxonomy (NCBI): domain Eukaryota; kingdom Metazoa; phylum Mollusca; class Cephalopoda; order Myopsida; family Loliginidae; genus Doryteuthis; species Doryteuthis pealeii. The sequence continues at coordinate 2,037,052 of CM042147.1, forward strand.
GAAAAAAAGAGAAAGAAGAAAGAACAATCAACAAACAAACAAAAATATAAAAAGAATGAAATGAAATAAAATAGAAGAAAAAGAAAAAAAAAGAATGAAAGTAAAAAGATAAAAGAAAAAAAAAGGAAAAGAAAGAAAGAAAGACAGACAGACAGAAAGAAAGAAAAGAAATTAAGAAGAAAAATATACAACAGAATGAATGAAATAAAATAGAAGAAAAGAAAAAAATGAATGAAAGTAAAAGAAGATAAAGAAAAAAAAAGGAAAGAAAAGAAAAGAAAGACAGACAGACAGAAAGAAAGAAAAGAAATTAAGAAGAAAAATATACAACAGAATGAATGAAATAAAATAGAAGAAACGAAAAAATGAATGAAAGTAAAAAGATAAAAGAAGAAAGAAAGAAAGAAGCAAAAATATACGAAAGAATGAATGAAATAAAATAGAAGAAAAGAAAAATAATAAATGAAAGTAAAAAATAAAGAAGAAAAAAGGAAGAAAGAAGAATGAAAAAAAAAAGAAAGAAAGAAAGAGCAAAAATATACAAAAGAATGAATAAAATAAAATAGAAGAAAAGTAAAAAAAATCAATGAAAGTAAAAAGATAAAAGAAGAAAAAAGGAAAGAAAGAAAGAAAGAAAGGAAGGAAGGAAGGAAGAAAGAAGCAAAAATATACAAAAGAATGAATGAAATAAAATCTTCTATTTTATTTCATTCATTCTTTTATATATTTTTGCTTCTTTCTTTCTTTCTTTCTTTCTTTCCTTCCTTCCATTTTGAAATGAATGAAAGTAAAAAGATAAAAGAAGAAAAAAGGAAAGAAAGAAAGAAAAAACGATGAAAAAATCGAATTAAAGAACAAACAAAAAAATAGCCCAACGAATTTGCTGATTAACGTTGAAATGTTGAAATCGTCAATGAAAAGAGTTGGTCACGTTGCGCTGTTGGACGCAACTTTGACTTTCGAACGATTTACAAATGAATGCCTAAGATCTCTCTACGTGATTTATACTCTGGGAAATTTAGCTCATTCACTGGGGGGCGGGGGTTAGCGGGGGAGGGGGTAAAAAGTAGGGCGACACGGACTGATGTTGCCAGTCATTGGGTGCATTTACCTGGACTTATCGATCAGCTCTAAAATCATGCAGATGTTAAAACACTCGGCAGGACGCGTCAGTCACGATTTCTACTGGTTTTATCTACTTATGGAATCAGACACCCGAGTCGTTACTATAATTTTCGAATAAATAACATTTTATTTCTGAAAGGCACTATCCTTATAGCGAAAGATGTCAATTCAATTGTATGCAATGCTTTCCTTATCATTCATATATATATATATATTTATATATATATATATATATATATATATTATATATATACTAGCAAATATATGCACCTTCCGGGTGCAAGTATTTTAGTTAAATTTTATAATAAAATATGATATTAGATTAGAAAGGCTAATGAAACTGAATAAGAATGCAGATAAAAAGATTTTTAACAGAGGGGGTACGATTGAAAAATAGAACAACTTTGAAACTAACTCTTTCATCATTTTACATTACTCCCGTCTGTCTTTGTTAAATTTCCCTAATTTAACTATTTAGTTAAGATAGAAAGTAAAGAATAATATTACAGTTATTTCTTCTTGTCAATGGATTTCTTTTAAGATTTATTCCAGGATTTTTGCTCATATTCAATAAGAAAAACCAAACAATTAGAAATCAATAATACTAAGCATATATTTATTAAAATCAAATTTTTAATATCCAAATACAAATTAGCCTTACCATTCACACTGTAAACCGCTATTTTGTTGTATATATAAATACAATTGCACGTTATTTGTATGTAGATATGGTCAACAGTCTTAATGATGTAAAACAATTTTATTAATAATTGGGTTTTAAATAAAAAATAGAATCATGGAGAATGTGATGTAAATAACAAAGGGAATTGTGATTTGTATAGTAATATAGTTTCGGTTACAGACAGAAAAACTCACAATCTCCATTATAATAAGATATATATATATATATCAAAATAAGTATATTTTGGCAGCATTCTTTTTCTTTTATACAAGTTTTGTTGAACTGTACAGACAATTCTTGTCGGACAAGTTTTTGGTTGATCCTAACCGAAAATACACGCACACTACATTAAGAAAAAAAACAAACAAAAACTTCAAATAATCGATGCTTTATATATCAAACAAAAAAAAACTACCTTAACCAAAATAAACTTTGAATCAAGTCAACATGTTCTTAAATGTTTATAATTTCCTGCCTATCCTCCTTCCACTATAACCCTCCCCTTCTCACAACTTGTGCTCCCCCCTCCCACAAAAAATCTCTACAGCATCGCTCGCTCGAACCACTACCATTCCTACAACCTCCCACAACCAATTGTTATTACCTCCCACTTCTAATTCCTTGCTACTACTCGTTCTCGTTAAAAACGAGACACGGAACCATACCATCGTTTCCTACCTGATGATGGCAAACTGTATTGCCGAAAGCGCTCGTTTAGAAACCTTTGGTGGACTGTTATACCAGTTACACCCCGACACTAAAAAGATGGCCCGAAAATTAGAAAGGGTCAACCAAAAACTTGTCCGACAAGAATTGTCTGTACAGTTCAACAAAACTTGTATATATATATATATATATAATATATATATATATATATATATATATATATATACTAGCAAATATATGCACCCTCCGGGTGCAAGTATTTAAGTTTTAATGTAATAAAATATCATATTAAATTAGAAAGGCTAATGAAACTGAATAAGAATGCAGATAAAAAGATTTGAAACAGAGGGGGTATGATTGAAAAATAGAACAACTTTGAAAGTAACTCTTCCATCATTTTCCATTACACCCGTCTTTTATTGGCAAATTTTCCTAATTTAACTATTTAGTTAAAATAGGAAGTAAAGAATAAAATTACAGTTATTTCTTCTTCTTAATGGATTTCTTTTAAGATTTATCGCCAGGATTTTTGCTCATATTCATTAAGAAAAAAAAAACAATTTGAAATCAATAATACTAAGCATATATTTATTAAAATCAAATTTTTAATATCAATATGTAAATTAGCCTTCCTGTTCACTCTGTAATCCGCTATTTTGTTGTATATATCAATACAATTGCATGTTATTGATATGTAGATATGGTCAACAGTCTTAATGATGTAAAACAATTTTATTAATAATTGAGGTTTAAATGAAAATAAAATCATGGAAAATGTGATGTAAATAACTAAGGGAATTCTGACTTGTATAGTAATATAGTTTCGGTTACAGACAGACAAACACAAAATCTCCATTATAATAAGATATATATATATATATATATATATATATATATATATATATATATATATATATATTTGTATATGTATATATTAACTTACCGGTGGGTATATCGTTGGAAGCGCACAATATCAGAGGTTAAGGTTGAGGAAAATATAGGTAAAATAAGGAATGAAAGAACAAAACTCAGACAAAAATGTGTAGTATATTTCGCTGGAGGTTTGACCTCAGCTTCTTCTGCTTTATTGAATTATTAGGACCATATAAGTGTTTTATAGAAGGGAAGAGTAGGTAGGTGGGTAAGTTTTGTGGTGATGGAAAGATTTGATTGGTTATAGGAGACATCTTTGGGGAAGATAAGAATGGAAACAGGTAGTTCTCACCATTCATTTTTCTACCTACACCCTCAACTCCCTTCCCATCTGTTTCCATAAAATAAACAAATGAAATGAAATAATAATAATAGAAAAAATGTAAAAATATTCCGTACACAAAGAAAATTCGACCTTCATCAGAGTGAAACTTTATTTGAACTAAAAATCGTTGGAAAAAAAACGGAGAATTTTTGAAGTGTTCTAAAATAACTTTTTTAAATTCACTTTCCGGACGCGACCGATAATGAGTCGTTAATGAGCGTAATCTCGGGTGTTGAATAATTTTTGATTTTTCTAGGAAAAATTAGATAATTGTGAATAATTATAGTGGTTATAGTTATGTATTGTAAAATAAAATGTTATTATTTATTTTTTGTGTGTATTTAATAATAATAGTAGTTTGAATAATGTACACATAGAAAAAAAACTCCTGACCGAAACACATGTGCAAGTGAATTGATTAAATTTATCCTTTATTATCCATTCTGTACTTTCTTTCCTTTATTCATTCTTTCTACACACACACATATATATATATATATATATATGGCTAGAAACCATAAGGTTCCTAGTTCGATACCGGTCCTCGCCAACTCAGCGTATGAGTAGCACAGGGATCTGTGCGGTAAAGTAAGGAGCTGATGGTAGGTGTGGCGCTCCACCTCAGATGCTAAAAAACAATCTCCTTGGTCTAGCGCTATTGAAAAGGGGATAGACTTCCTCGCTGACTGGCTGATACCGACTTTAGGCCGCCCCGACGAACTTTAACTTTTTTTACTTTATATATATATATATATATATATATATGAATAAGATATAATGAAAAAACAAACGATGTTTACAACTGAAATAGGCTCATCAGAAGAGAGAAAGTGTGCAAACCGTTTCGGGGCCCAATTGCACACTTTCTCTTCTGATGAGCCTATTTCAGTTGTAAAAAATTTCGTTATATATATATATAATATATATATATATACTAGCAAATATATGCACCTTCCGGGTGCAAGTATTTTAGTTAAATTTATAATAAAATATGATATAGATTAGAAAGGCTAATGAAACTGAATAAGAATGCAGATTAAAAAGATTTTTAACAGAGGGGGTACGATTGAAAAATAGAACAACTTTGAAACTAACTCTTTCATCATTTTACATTACTCCCGTCTGTCTTTGTTAAATTTCCCTAATTTAACTAATTTAGTTAAGATAGAAAGTAAGAATAATATTACAGTTATTTTCTTGTCAATGGATTTCTTTTAGATTATATTCAGGGATTTTTGCTCATATTCAATAAGACAAAACCCCAAACAATTAGAAATCAAAATACTAAGCATATATTTATTAAAATCATAATTTTTAATATCCAAATACAAATTAGCCTTACCATTCACACTGTAAACCGCTATTTTGTTGTATATATAAATACAATTGCACGTTATTTGTATGTAGATATGGTCAACAGTCTTAATGATGTAAAACAATTTTTTAATAATTGGTTTTAAATAAAAAAATAGAATCATGGAGAATGTTGATGTAAATAACAAAGGGAATGTGATTTGTATAGTAATATAGTTTCGGTTACAGACAGAAAAACTCACAATCTCCATTATGAATAAGATATATATATATATATCAATAAGTATATTTTTTGGCAGCATTCTTTTTCTTTTATACAAGTTTTGTTGAACTGTACAGACATTCTTGTCGGACAAGTTTTTGGTTGATCCTAACCGAAAAATACACGCACCCTACATTAAGAAAAAAAAAACAAACAAAAACTTCAAATAATCGATGCTTTATATATCAAACAAAAAAAACTACCTTAACCAAAATAAACTTTGAATCAAGTCAACATGTTCTTAAATTGTTATAATTCCTGCTATCCTCCTTCCACTATAACCTCCCCTTCTCACAACTTGTGCTCCCCCCTCCCACAAAAATCTCTACAGCATCGCTCGCTTCGAACCACTACCATTCCTACAACCTCCCACAACCAATTGTTATTACCTCCCACTTCTAATTCTTGCTACTACTCGTTCTCGTTTAAAACGAGACACGGAACCATACCATCGTTTCCTACCTGATGATGGCAAACTGTATTGCGAAAGCGCTCGTTTAGAAACCTTTGGTGGACTGTTATACCAGTTACACCCGACACTAAAAAGATGGCCCGAAAATTAGAAAGGTCAACCAAAAACTTGTCCGACAAGAATTGTCTGTACAGTTCAACAAAACTTGTATATATATATATATATAATATATATATATATATAATATATAGTATATATTACTAGCAAATATATGCACCCTCGGGTGCAAGTATTTAAGTTTTAATGTAATAAAATATCATATTAAATTAGAAAGGCTAATGAAACTGAATAAGAATGCAGATAAAAAGATTTGAAACAGAGGGGGTATGATTGAAAAATAGAACAACTTTGAAAGTAACTCTTCCATCATTTTCCATTACACCCGTCTTTTATTGGCAAATTTTCCATTTAACTATTAGTTAAAATAGGAAGTAAAGAATAAAATTACAGTATATTCTTCTTCTTAATGGATTTCTTTTAAGATTTATCGCCAGGATTTTTGCTCATATTCATTAAGAAAAAAAAAAAACAATTTGAAATCAATATACTAAGCATATATTTATTAAAAATCAAATTTTTAATATCAATATGTAAATTAGCCTTTCCTGTTCACTCTGTAATCCGCTATTTTGTTGTATATATCAATACAATTGCATGTTATTGATTGTAGATATGGTCAACAGTCTTAATGATGTAAAACAATTTTATTAATAATTGAGGTTTAATGAAAATAAAATCATGGAAAATGTGATGTAAATAACTAAGGAATTCTGACTTGTATAGTAATAATAGTTTCGGTTACAGACAGACAAAACACAAATCTCCATTATAATAAGAATATATATTATATATATTATTATATATATATATATTATATTATATATATATATGTATATGTATAGTATTACTTACCGGTGGGTATAAGAACGATCGTTGGAAGCGCACAATATCCAGAGGTTAAGGTTGAGGAAAATATATATATATATATATATATATATATATATGAGGTAAAATAAGGAATGAAAGAACAAAACTCAGACAAAAATGTGTAGTATATTTCGCTGGAGGTTTTGACCTCAGCTTCTTCTGCTTTATTGAATTATTAGGACCATATAAGTGTTTTATAGAAGGGAAGAGTAGGTAGGTGGGTAAGTTTTGTGTGATGGAAAGTTTGATTGGTTATAGGAGACATCTTTGGGGAAGATAAGAATGGAAACAGGTAGTTCTCACCATTCATTTTTCTACCTACACCCTCAACTCCCTTCCCATCTGTTTCCATAAAATAAAAAATGAAATGAAAATATATAATAGAAAAAATGTAAAAATATTCCGTACACAAAGAAAATTCGACCTTCATCAGAGTGAAACTTTATTTGAACTAAAAATCGTTGGAAAAAAAACGGAGAATTTTTGAAGTGTTCTAAAATAACTTTTTTAAATTCACTTTCCGGACGCGACCGATAAAGAGTCGTTAATGAGCGTAATCTCGGGTGTTGAATAATTTTTGATTTTTCTAGGAAAAATTAGATAATTGTGAATAATTATAGTGATTATAGTTATGTATTGTAAAATAAAATGTTATTATTTATTTTTTGTGTGTATTTAATAATAATAGTAGTTTGAATAATGTACACATACATAAACTCCTGACCGAAACACATGTGCAAGTGATATTGATTAAATTTATCCTTTATTATCCATTCTGTACTTTCTTTCCTTTATTCATTCTTCTACACACACACACACACACATATATATATATATATATATATATATATATATAATATATATATATGGCTAGAAACCATAAGGTTCCTAGTTCGATACCGGTCCTCGCCAACTCAGCGTATGAGTAGCACAGGGATCTGTGCGGTAAAGTAAGGAGCTGATGGTAGGTGTGGCGCTCACCTCAGATGCTAAAAACAATCTCCTTGGTCTAGCGCTATTGAAAAGGGGATAGACTTCCTCGCTGACTGGCTGATACCGACTTTAGGCCGCCCCGACGACTTTACTTTTTTACTTTATATATATATATATATATATATATATGAATAAGATATAATGAAAAAACAAACGATGTTTACAACTGAAATAGGCTCATCAGAAGAGAAAGTGTGCAAACCGTTTCGGGGCCCAATTGCACACTTTCTCTTCTGATGAGCCTATTTCAGTTGTAAACATCGTTTGTTTTTTCATTATATCTTATTCATACTGTCGGATTAATTTCCATTTTATTTTCACACACATATATATAATAAATATATAATATTATTATATATATATATATATATTGGGAAATGTTTTATAACACATTTGTCATTTGTATTAAGTGCTGACCTAATTTTTAGACTTTAAATTGGAAGTTGACCTATACATGAATAATGAAGATGGAAATCGATAATGGGAAAAACTAGGAACAAGCTTTGACTTTCAAATAGTAATTACATGGATTAATGACTTTATAATCATAAATAAAGCGTCCATCTACATTAGAGAGTGACATATCACTAGTATATAACCCTTATGATATATTCCATTAGTCATCTAGACTCGCAGATCCATTATTATTGAATACAGAGTTCGATCCTGGCTGAATGCCCCATACTTGTGACTTTGACTCCAGTCTTAACCCTGGCAAAGGAACTGCGTAAATACCTATGTTATATATAATATTCCTCTCTAAGCTAGTTAGGAGATTCAGATTGCGTTTTTCATAGAGACAACTGAAATACATACATGCATATATTTTATATTTATGAGAATTTAAAGTTTGCAGTAACACAGTCACACACACACACACACACACACACACACACATATATTATATATATATATATATACACGCGCATGCGCGAAAGAGAGAGACTATTACGCAAGCTATCTTTCACTTCGAGCATTTGACTGTTGCCTTAAAATACCCATATATATATATATATATATATATATATATTATATATATATTAGGATTTTTGGATGTTTGTTTTATTTTAGAAACGTTGCTGAATAAAGTATATATTAAATTTTTACTTGAAGGCACTTACAACGTATGTATCGCATAAAATTCGATACTTTTTCTTATAGAAAATGAAATTGACAAGTGTAATCCCGGCAAAGGATCGCTAGGTGTGTAGAATGTCGTACAGACTGTTTCGACTTTCTTAAGTCTCATCAGCGACATATACTAACGATTTCCCTCCGACAGAAATCGAAACCGGGATCTCAGCGAGCATAGTGAACCACTATATCGCCTCGACCACAGTACACAGCTAACAATCCTTAGCGAAATTAAGCTTGTCAAATGATACTACACGCCTCTACCATAATAGGTAAGGGGGCGTTTTTGAGAGAATAATAACAACAAACAGACCGTATGCCCTTCGGCGAAGTGAATAAGATTTTTGGATGTTTGTTTATTTTAGATACGTTGCTAAATAAAGTATATATTAAATTTTTACTTGAAGGCACTTACAACGTATGTATTTTATGCGATACATACGTTGTAAGTGCCTTCAAGTAAAAATTTAATATATATATATATATTATATATATATATATATATATAATAATTAATATATATATTATATAAAATAATAAAATTTCACTCTGATGAAGGTCGAATCTTCTCGTGTGCAAAATATTTTCACACAGATGAATTGACCGAAACACATGTGTAAGTGATATTGATTAAATTCTTCTTTTATTATCCATTCTATTCTTTATTTTCTTTATTCATTCTTCCTCATATTGTCGGATTCATTTCCAATTTCCATTTTTACATATATATAGAGAGACAGACAGACAGACAGACAGACAGAGATATGATATCAAGTATTTCTTTGATAGGATTCAACCAAAATTGAGAACTAAAGCGAACTTAAAGATTTGCGTATATGGTTTTACATATACGGCGTATTATAAATGAATATATATGTGTGTGAGTGTATTTAAATGTAATCAATGCTGACAGTCACAATAGATTGTAGATTCAATGTCTACAATCTCTCTCTCTCTCTCTATATATATATATATATATATATATATATATATATATATATATATATATATATATATAGGCACTAACATATACAAATATATATAAATATTTGTATGTGTTAGTGCCTATTTATCTATTGGTATACATGTATATATATATTTCTCTCATTCTCTCTCCTCTCTCTCTCTATATATAATATATATATATATAATATATATATATATATATCTGTGTGTGTGTGTGTGTGTCTTTTATTTTTCTATTTATATTACATATATATCTGCCTGTCCGTCCTTCTTATATATATATAAATATACTCTCTCCTCTGTCTCTCTCTGTCTCTGTCTCTGTCTCTCTCTGTCTCTCTCTTCTGTTTCTCTCTCTCTCTCTCTCTCTTCTCTCTCTCTCTCTCTCTCTCTCTTTCCCACACACACGTGTGCGAGTGTTCCTGCCTAACATGTTGTATATATATATATATTATATATATAATAATATATATATATAATATATATGTATATATATATGTGTGTGTGTGTGTGTGTGCGTATGTTCATATATATATATATATATGACTGTTATTATGGCAAATGATGAGGCAGGATATTATCTAATCCATCATAGACAGATGGAAGTGATGTGAACTTACTGCTTTCAATATTGAATTAAAAAGCTTCTTGTCGATTGCCATACGAAAGAAAAAACCCTGGGAAGATATCTATTGAATGTTGACCATCATCTGTCACATTATATATGGAATAGGGAATAAATAATCGTAACCTAACCCAGTCTGTCACATCATTTAGAAATCAAGGGTTCTTTTTTTAAAGGAAAATAAAAAATATACAAAAATCTTAGGCAGATTTTGTTATTTCGCATTGATTTGATTTATGCATTGATTTCATTTAGCCCTCCCCCAAAAAAACAAAAAAAATTATGTGTACACTTCTTCTTCTTCTTCTTCTCTTCTTTCTTCTTCTTCTTCTTCTTCTTTTCTTCTTCATAACATTCTTCTTCTTCTTCTTCTCCTCCTCCTCCTCCTCCTTCTTCTTCTTCTTCTTCTTCTTCTTCTTCTAAACATTCTTCTTCTTTTCCTTCGCACCTCCTTCTTCTTCTTCTTCTTCTTCTTCTTTCTTCTTTTTTCTTTTCTTCTTCTTCTTCTCTTCTTCTTCTTCTTCTTCTTCTTCTTTCTTCTTTTCTTCTTTTTCTTCTTTCATAACCTTCTTCTCTTCTTCTTCTTCTTTTCTTCTTCTTCTTCTTCTTTTCTTCTTCTTCTTCTTCTTCTTTTTCTTCTTCTTTCTTCTTCTTCTTTTCTTTTTCTCTTTCTTCTTCTTCTTCTTCTTCTTCTTCTTCTTCTTCTTCTTCTTCTTCTTCTCTTCTTCTTCTTTTTCTTCTTCTCTTCATTCTTCTTCTTCTTCTTCTTCTTCTTCTTCTCTTCTTCTTCTTCTTCTTCTTCTTCTTTCATAACCATCTTTTTCTTCTTTCATAACCTTCTTCTTCTTCTTCTTCTTCTTCTTCTTCTTCTTCTTTTTGCCTTCTTCTTCTTCTTCTTCTTTTATGGCCTTCTTCTTCTTCTTCATTCTTCTTCTTCATTCTTCTTCTTCATTCTTCTTCTTCTTTCATAACCATCTTCGTCTTCTGTCACAAATCAAATCGTATATCATACCTTCGTCCTTGAAATTTAGTATGCGTCATGCTGAGATGAAGTCAACCGAGCGATAGTCTAAGCTCGGAGAAACTTCAACTCACGGACGTATGCTTTTATGCATGGGTCAAATCAAACAGCAAATGGTGTAGTTCCCATCTAGCTTTTTCCCAAACATTCCGTTAGAGATCAAGTGGTGCAGCTATGCAATAGTACTGACATGGCTACACCTTGGAAAAATTCAAAAAAAAAAAGAAGTCTATTTCATTACTATTAATGCTTCTGATTATTTTCAAAATTGAAAATGAGATTCATTTTTATTTTTAAATAAGATTCATTTTATTTTTAAATAAAATTCATATTATTTTTAATACAGACAGCACAAATTTTTTTTTATTAATTCCACGTTTGACTAGCAGCGTTCTGTTTTTACTAACGGTCTTTTTTCCGTCTTATTTTTGTTGATGACCGACCCACGTGCGGTTGAATACATTATAATGCAATAGGGTCCTCATATTAGTTGAGGATGAGGCCGGGTGTTGCTTTTTAAACCGCAGAGATTTGGGCCCCGAAACGGTTTGCACACTTTCTCTTCTGATGAGCCTATTTCAGTTGTAAACATCGTTTTGTTTTTTCATTATATTTATTCATACTTCGGATTAATTTCCATACACACACACACACATATTATATATTATATATATATAATTATATATTATATATATATATATATACATAAATTTGGCACAAGGTCTAAAGGGGGAGTGGAGTAAGAGGCTGGTCTTCACTATTCTATCTTTTTAAATTAACTATTCTCATTTGTGTCCCGATTCATTCGACAATTTTCCATTCACCATAAAACCAATTCGCACCACAGTCACCAAAACATTCCATTCACTCTATGAAAATCCTACACCTAACCCATGTTTAAAAATTGTACATAGCTTTTAGTAGATGAAATATTGCTGCCTAGGTATATGGATTACTAACTTGAAAACTAAATTAAGAAATGAAGAAAAATGAATTTTCCAATATTTATTTTTAAACTTGCTTTTGAAGAGATTTTTTAGGGGGGGGGGCGTAATCGAAATTATAAAAGGAAAAAAAATTTAAGAAAAAAAACCCAGATATTTGTTAAAATTAGAATCATTCTCCATTTCATTTGTTGATTAATTAAAAAAATACTACAGGTTCGGGTTTATATCACAGGATAATCAATTCTCAAAAAGCAACATTTTTTTTCTTTTTTCTTTTTTTCTTTTTTTTTTCTTCTTTTTCTTTTTCCTTTTTTCTTCTTTTTTCTTTTTTGTTTTCTTTTTTTCTTTCTTTTTCTTTTTTTTTTTCTTCTTTTTTCTTTTTCTTTTTTCTTCTTTCTTCTTTTCTTCTTTTTTTTTTTCTTCTTCTTTTTTTTCTTTTCTTTTCTTCTTTTCTTCTTCTTTTTTTTCTTTTTCTCTTCTTCTTTTTCTTTTTTTTCTTTTTTTCTTCTTTTCTTTCTTTTTTTTCTTCTTTTTTTTCTTTTTTTTTTTTTCTTTTTGTTTTTCTTTCTTTTTTTTTTTCTTCTTTTTCTTCTTTTTTTTCTTCTTTTTTTTCTTTTTGTTTTCTTCTTTTTTTTTTTTTCTTTCTTTTTTTTTCTTTTTTCTTTTTTTTTTCTTTTTCTTTTCTTCTTTTTTCTTTTTTTTCTCTTTCTTTTCTTTTTTCTTCTTTTCTTCTTTCTTTTTTTTTTTGTTTTTTCTTTTTTCTTTTTCTTTTTCATTTTCTTGTTTCTTTTTTCTTCGTTTTTCTTTTGTTTTCTTCTTATTATTATTTTTTTCATTTCTTTGTTTTCTTCTTTTTCTTCTTTCTTCTTTTTTTCTCTTTCTTTTTCTTTCTCTTCTTTTTTTTCTTTTTTTTTCTTCTTTTTCTTTTCTTTTTTCTTTTTGTTTTCTTCTTTTTTTTTCTTTTTTTTTTTTTTTTTGTTTTCTTCTTTTTTTTAAAAAAGATGTTTACATTTTTTTTAAAAGCTCACTGAAAGAAAAACGAGATACATCTGGAGCATTTTTTTTTTTTACATCTGCCAAGGAAGATGAAAGAGATAAAAGCTGAATTCCCTATTCCAATTTACAAATGACATTCTTCAGTATATGAGACTATTCAAATTTCTTAAAAGGAATGAACTATTGTAAATTAATATGATATGAAGTCTCAGTAGATCGAGTTGAACTACATATTTCTTGGGGCATAAATGTTGAATTTGATATTAAAAGAATGTAACATTATCTAGAATTTTTATATTATCATGTATTCATATTTTCGACGCGGAGTGATACATTAGAGTTATATGTGGCACGCTGCACTCATTGTTAAAAAAAATCGTGTAAAGGGGAACTACTTTAATAACTCTTTGAAATTATTTGTCAGAATTTTTAAAAGAAAGCTTAATAATTTGTATTTAAAATTTTTTCGGACTGTTGTTCTCTTCTTTATTGTTACTAGCAAATATATGCACCCTGCAGGTGCAAGTATTTAAGTTTTAATATAATAAAATATCATATTAAATTAGAAAGGCTAATGAAACTGAATAAGAATGCAGATAAAAAAATTTGGAACAGAGGGGGTATGATTGAAAAATAGAACAACTTTGAAACTAACTATTCCATCATTTTCCGTTACTCCCGTCTTTTATTGGTAAATTTTCCTAATTCAACTATTTAGTTAAAATAGGAAGTAAAGAATAATATTACAGTCATTTCTTCTTGCTAATGGATATCTTTTAAGATTTATCCCCGAGATTTTTGCTCATATTCAATAAGATAAAACCAAACAATTAGAAATCAATAATACTAAGCATATATTTATTAAAATCAAATTTCTAATATCAATATGCAAATTAGCCTTCCCATTCACACTGTAAACCGCTATTTTGTTGTATATATAAATACAATTGCATGTTATTAGTATGTAGATATGGGAACAGTCTTGATGATGTAAAACAATTTTATTAATAATTGAGGTTTAAATAAGAAGAAAATCATGGAGAATGTGATGTAAATAACAAAAGGGAATTGTGACTTCAGTAGTAATATAGTTTCGGTTACAGACTGGCAAACACACAATCTCCATTATAATAAGAAGATATACTAGCATATACAAGCACCTCTGGGTGCAAGTATTTACGTTTTAATGTAATGAAATATTATATTATAAACGCTAATGAAACTAAATAAAAATGCAGATAAAAAGATTTGAAACAGAGTGGGGCGGGGAGTAAAATCGAAAATAGAACAACTGAAAATTACTCTTCCATCACTCCTGTCTTTCATTGCTAAATTTTCCTAACTATTTAGTTAAAATACGAAGTAAAAAATAAAATTAATTATTTCTTAATGGATTTCTTTAATCCCAGATGTTTGCTCATATTCATTAAGATAAAACCAAACAATTAAAAATCAATAATACTAAGCACATATTTATCAAGATCACATTTTTAATATCAATATGCAAATTAGCCTTCCCTTTCACACTGTAAATTGCTATTTTGTTGTATATATAAATACAATTGCGTCAACAGTGTTAATAATGTAAAACAATTTTATTAATAATTGAGGTTTAAATAAGATAAAAATCATGGAGAATTTGACGTAAATAAGAAAGGGAATTGTGACTTGAGTAGTAATATAGTTTCGGTTACAGACAGACAAACGCTCTATCTCCATTATAATAAGATACAACGTTTGATAAATGACAAAACTTGTTTTGGCAAAGATTACAATATGAGTAAATAGCCAAAATAAACTAAAATCATTCTTCCCCAGTGATTCAATTTTACTGATGAAAGAAAAAAACAACAAAAAAAACAAACTGGAATAGTTTTTAATTTACTAGAAAACTAGGTTACATTATAAAAATTCTCAGAAATAAATTAACTACCAGAAGAAGACTTATGAAACCTTGGCATGGGGGGGGGCAATTAGGATAAGTTTAGGATAAAGTGAGTTTGTATTAAAAAGTTTCCCAAACGGACCTTAAATTGCCTGACTGATTTTAAGTTACTTAAAATTAATTATTTTCAATTAACTCCCACCTACACCGTTTCAATCTTAAAACTTTAAAAAGGTTTGAAATTCTATCCAACCAATGTAGGTTTTCTTAGAGATTGCTACTTTTTTAAAAAAGTTTAAAATTAAAAAAACATTCCATATGTTTAATGGGAATTATAAGCTATTCAAGATTTAGAAATTGCAAGATTTAGAAATTGCAATTGAAACGAAAGAAATGACAATTCTCAAATTTTCAACAAATGTCAATAATATTAAGACAGATTTAAAACCATCTAAAGTGAAAATCTTAGAAGCGCATAATTTGAGTATTGTGACCTCTATTATCACAGGGAGTCTATTAATTGAACGCAAATAAACAAGCAAATTACTTTATATTATATAATATTATACAAATGCATTATTCTTAAATTATATATATATATATATATATATATATATATATATATATATATATATATATATATATATATATATATACTAGCAAATATATGCACCCTCCGGGTGCAAGTATTTAAGTTTTAATATAATAAAATATCATGTTAAATTAGAAAGGCTAATGAAACTGAATAAGAATTCAGATAAAAATATTTGGAACAGAGGGGTATGATTGAAAAATAGAACAACTTTGAAACTAACTGTTCCACCATTTTCCCTTACTCCCGTCTTTCAGTGGTAAATTTCCCTAATTTAACTATTTAGTTAAAATAGGAAGAAAAGAATAAAATTACAGTTATTTCTTTATGTTAATAGATTTCTGTTAAGATTTATCTCCGAGATTTTTGCTCATATTTATTAAGATAAAACCAAACAATTAGAAATCAATAATACTAAGCATATATTTATTAAAATCACATTTTTTAAGATCAATATGCAAATTAGCCTTTCCATTCACACTGTAAACCGCTATTTCGTTGAATATATAAATATAATTGCATGTTATTAGTATGTAGATATTATTAACAGTCTTAATGTTGTAAAACAATTTTACTAATAATTGAGGTTTAAATAAAAAATAAAATCATGGAGAATGTGTGTAAATAACAAAGGGAAATGTGACTTGTATAGTAATATAGTTTCGGTTACAGACAGACAAACCCACAATCTCCATTATAATAAGATATATATATATATATATATATGAGGTGAGATAAAAGAAAAAGGGAACAAAACTAATGACTCAAACAAGTCCAAGTGGGGTTGAAATATTTCGTTCTTCTGACGCGATGAACATCCTCAGTCACTGACTGAGGATATTCTTCGCATCAGAAGGATTTATAATTATGCAAGTGATTTAAGTGGTGGGTTTTATTGAACTAGAGGAAATAGTACGACAATAATGTATATATATATATATATCGAAATTTGATCAGAACATTCGGTTCTCGTGAAACTGGTCAAAAATTGGATTGCTTGGAGACTCTCCCTCATTCACCCCCCGTTCACCACTTTTTCGCTAAAATCTAAAATGGACAGCTTCCGTTGAAACCCTTTTACCTCAATTCTCTCCGGGCTATTAACTGACTCTGCATCGCCTTTAGACTTATGTTAGATGTCTTCATCATTGGCATTTAAGATGTCGATACGCGAGTCACTGTTGATCATTTTCAGTGCGACTTCTATTTGCTTACACGCACCAAGAGAAGCCTTTGAGCTTTAAGAGACACGAGAAGAAAAATAGTGACGTTAAAAGATGTCTCTCTTGTAGACAAAACGTTTTCCGGAATGATGGTGTCATCCTATTCCTCGCTTCTCATTTATGTGTCAGATTGAAGGGTGCAATCATAAAATAAATCGATGAAGAGAATAAAACCTGAACTTAAGTATATGTCACTTAGAAACCATCTATTTCATTTCTATCTTCTCGGTTTATTAAATACTAGCTCAATTGCCGCCAGATTGCGCGGGTTTTAAGCTAGTTAACTAATACTTTTTGTTACCATAATTCAAGTGATCTTTTGCGGTAGATAAATGTCGACAGGGTGGCCTAAAGTCGGTATCAGTCAGACAGCGAGGGAGTCTAATCCCTTTTTAGTAGCGCTTGACCAAGGTGATTGTTTTTGGCGTCTGAGGTGGAGCGCCAGTCCTACCATCAACTTCTCACTTTAGCGCACAGATCCTTGTGCTACTCATGCGCTGAGTGGGCGAGGACCGGTATCAAACCTGGAACCTTGTGGTTCCTAGTCCGACGCTTTACTAAAAAAGGGAATAAACCAGCACATTCCATCTGTTATCTGGAACAATAACTTTGACCGCTCTTCTCCACCAAGCAATCCAAATTCACCTTCCACCATTGAACGACACCTTTTGGATAATCCTGATTGTGCTGCAGCATATAAGCCCTTAATGTTCACCGTCTTGGCATCCTCAACCAAGGAGTTACATCTAGCTGTACTCGAGGCACTCCTCACCAACAAATTCCTTCCTGCTCTTTGTGTACAAAAGAAATGTTATTCTTTACTCATTTTTGTCCCTACCGTTCTTGATCCCAACATTCGGCTAGAAACCACAAGGTTCCTAGTTCGATCCCCGTCCTCGCCAACTCAGCGTATGAGTAGCACAGGTATATGTGCGGTAAAGTAAGGAGCTGATGGTAGGCGTGGCGCTCCACCTCAGACGCAAAAAACAATCTCCTTGGTCTAGCGCTAGTGAAAAGGGGATAGACTCCCTCGCTGATTGGCTGATACCGACATTAGGCCGCTCCGACGACTTTACTTACTTAATATATATATATATATATATATATATCTTATGGTGTTATGATTATGGGAAACAATTTTATGTGTCAATACTTAAGCATTTCGGTATATATATATATATATATATATATATATATATATATATATATATGTATGTATGTATGTGTGTGTGTGTGTGTGTGTGTGTGTGTGTAAAGATAGGAGGATTGGAGTAAAATCCGACAGTATGAGGTGAGGTAAAAGGAAAAATGAACAAAAATAACGACTCAAACAAGTCCAAGTAGGAGAGAAATATTTCGTCCTTCTGATGCGAAGAATATCCTCAGTCAGTGACTGAGGATGTTCTGGTCTGAAGAAGCTTGTGGACCCTAGATACCCACGAGTGGAAATGGTCCATAACCATGATACCCATTGTATTTAAGGCCTTTTTATTCACAAATAACTTTGCTCTGTTTACAATAATTAAATATTGAGCTCTCATACGGAACCTGAACTCTACAACAAACTACGGTAGAGAATTAGGACCCCTAGAATCACCTTGTACCAAGAAACTTGGTACCACACCAAAGTATATATAATATATATAATATATATATATATATATTATTATGTTGTGTGTGTGTGTGTGTGTGTGTGTATGTGTGTGTGTGTGTGTGTGTGTGTGTGTGTTGAAAAGAGAAATAAAGGAAAGAACGTATTGAATGGATGAAATAGGATTTTTTATTAATTTCACTTACGGATTCACTTCCATTTTCATTATATATATATATATATATATATATATATATATATAGTTCAATAGAAATCAAACAAATAAAAGTTTTGCTTTTATTTATTTAATTGCGGGAACGTATTACAACCAGCGGTTTCTTGCTTAGAGCATTCATCGGGTAATACTCGATGTATTACCGATGAATGCTCTAAGCAAGAAACCGCTGGTTGTAATACCGTTCCCGCAATTAAATAAATAAAAGCAAAAACTTTTATTTGTTTGATTTCTCATTGAACTATCAATGCTCTATCACAGATATTGAGCACTCTTCTAATAACACTGTACGTTGGATTACTATTACTTTTTCTAGTGTTACTAGTGCCAACCATACACATTAATAATTAATATATATATATATATATATATATATATATATATATAATATATTATTGTTTATATTTTTGAAGGCAATTACAATGTGTATTCATTCGTATAAAATTCGATAATTATTAAAAAATAACCATGACAAGTAAAACTCGGCAAATAATATATATATATATATATATTATATATATATATATATATATATATATATATATACCAACCTGTCTGCACGAGCAGGATACGACCCAAGGTCAATTTCTTAAGCGTAGTTTAACAGGTTTGAATTCAGAGTTTTTCTTCTCCTAGACAGGTTGTTTTACGAATGTTAAAGAGCCCAGTCTGACCTACTATTTACCCATGGCTGGAGGGAGTATAGTTGGTTTCAAGGATATTAGCTGTCTATGAAATGCAAGCAGTTTCATCTAGGATTTGAACTCGGTTGAAATCCTTTATATATGTATATATTTTTTTTTCTGTTCGATAATATTCAGTAGATGAACTTCCTGGAGAGTGGAAATGATAGATGCCACAGAGTAAGATTAAGGATCAAAAACATTTTCAGAAATATTCTATGTTAGACATATATATATATATATATATATATATATATATATATATATAAACCTAATGTCAGATAAACCTACCAAAAGTTTCGCTAAGTGCTCTTCAGGGCTAAGATCCTACTCTTAGCCCTGAAGGGCACTTAGCGAAACTTTTAGTAGGTTTATCTGACTCATTAGGTTTATCTTTATTATTTGCTCTACTTAGGTATTGAGCACTTTTTACTTATTAGCTTTAGTTTCCTGGCGGTTTTGTATGAATATATATATCTTATATATATATATATATATATATATATATATATATATATATATATACATATAAATATTTTTTCTTTTGGCTAAGTATTGTACCAATAGATTATTTTTGGTTGGTACGATTATCTTGGTCTTTTCTTTTTTTCCAATTTTTTTTTCTCCCCGGGTGATGTTTGGTAGTATATTTTACAATCAAACTATTTGCTGTTTTTTTCTCACCGCGAGGATTTACCAACAAGTTTTGTATATTAATTATATATATATATATATATATATAATATATATATATATATATATATATAATGGATAATTATAATATATATATATATATATATATATATATATATATATATATATAATGGAAAAGGTGACTTATCGGTGAATACGGTCACGATAGTTAGGTGGTGCAGGATTCAGGGGGTTAGCCAGCGATGTAACAAATACAAAGTGCTCAATACGTAAGGAGAGCAAATTTATTATAAAAATGGGTACAAGAGATAACCTACTCGAGTTTCACCATAAGGATCTTCAGGGCTAAATCCACTGAATTAATCGCAATCGATTACACGTGTGTGTTCATTGCACCATATTGTGCAATGAACACACACGTATTAGCAAGACTGACGCACTATTTACAAAGACAGAAAAGACCAAGGAAAAAATAAAACGAATAAAGGCGAATTCGATATAGAGCTCAATAATGTGAAGCGGGGTATCGCAGTATATGTAATAGAAAAAATGGGGTAATTTTTGATTTGTTCTGTTTTACGGCATATCAACCTCAGTGGGTTATTTAATGCCGATAAAGTTTTGAAATAAATCAATTCTTAATGGATAATACAATTTTGTTTATCAACTCATGTATTTCTATTTAACCCATAGATGGGACCCTAACAGGTACTACCACTCCGGGTCAGAGTGGACCAAGGAGCAATGGTGATGAAAGGATGCTCCACATTCCCCAAACCTCCAGAACTGGAACCTCACCACCAGATAGAGTTTAACATCATTCCCAGGACATGTAGAACCTCAGCTTCTAGCATCCATATGATAAAAAGGGTTGTAGGTTGCTATAAGGGCAATAGGGTTGGGAAAATCATATAGATGCTAGGGCTTGACGTGAACAGCCGATTGATCGGAGGGGCCTCTCCGACCGCCCGTCTAGCCAAAGATAAGGCCAAAGTGGAGTATTGCAAGTCATGAACTGCTCATCCCCTGGGTTCTATCCTTAAGCAACACGGGTCGCCACCAACAGGTGGCCCAATTGGGGGAGTCTTACCCCTCTGCAGAGATGCAGTCGGTGCAGTCTAACCCCAGCTGACAGGCGGGTGGGGTAATTGCGTTATCTAATAATTGCAAGCCAGGATAGTAGACTGTTGTTAGTCAGCTCGATCCTCGCTGGCCTTGTAGCAAACTAAGTTAAGATTAGGAAATGCCTCCTTTCTAAGCTTAGCTAAATTTGACACGGTCATTAGAAATGGGTATCCGGTGATAAGCAAACTCATTAGGAAAGCTAATGGCCTGCAAGACTCCATGACAGGCGCCCAGACAGCGCTTTTGGTTTTTGTTTATAATCATAGAGAAGAATCTATGAGTTGAAACAAGAGTCAACAACAGTAATTATTTTATTATGCCTTATTGAATTATGCTGACGGCTTGATAGCTTATAATTACGTCTCATACGATACTGAATTAATACACTGTTATTATTATATCTGTCAGATTGGTTGTTCACACTGTAATTAGAATCTATGTTTCCTTCTTGATTTTCTTTCAATCTTCGTGTAAACCAATCCTTATAAATGTCTTAAACATTTGGTGTGTCGATTGGATTAATATTAAAGAGAGCTCAATGTATAATAATCAATGAATTAGATTAAATACAGAGCAATATTTAACTTTTAAAGAAAGAAAAACTTAAATTTTTATAAAAATCTTTAAAAGCCTTTTGAGATTTTGGTTAAATAAATTTATGGAATGACGGTTTAAGTTTTTCTTTCTTTGAAAGTTGTATATATATGATATGATGTAAAGCTAATGAGTCTGATAAACCTGCTAAAAGTTTCGCTAAGTGCTCTTCAGGGCTAAGAGTCGGATCTTAGCCCTGGAGGGCACTTAGCGAAACTGTTAGTAGGTTTATCTGATAGCACTGGGTAGCACTGGATTTCAGCATCACACCCCCTTAGGGACTCCAGCTCCTAATTTGTTTTCGGGGTTTACTCCACTAATCTTTCCTTGGGATGGGGTAGAAAAAATTGATATATATTATGTGGGATTATATATATATATATATATATATATATATATATATATATGTGTGTGTGTGTGTGTGTGTGTGTGTGTGTGTGTGTGAAGAGATGGAAGTGAATCTGACGTAGTATGTAGTATATTAAGAAAATTGAAAAAAACCCAGGTTTAAATAAGTTGAGTGGTAAGTTTATTGGCCGACTCAGCAGTGTTTCGATCTATTAATTAGATCATCTTCAGGAGATTTGTTGGTATAAGGAAGGTGATAAAAAAAATTTATCACAGAATAACGAGAAATGCAAGCGATAGTTCTTGTCTGTTCAAAATTTGAAATCTGAAGAAAAAACGCTGAAAAATGGACGGTTTGAAATATGACGTCAAAATCTCTTGACAGTATATTTTCTTGAAAATGACAGACAAGGATTTAGTGTTTCCCTTTTTATTCGGCTTTTCTGTTTGGTAAACAAGATACAATTTAGTGTCATACCCAGAAATTTAAGTTTTTTTAAGAAATTTTTGTTCCAAGTAATTCTTATTATATAATTGAAATTTATATTTTCTAAATATTTCAAACGAGCTTAATTGCCTCCTGATAGGGTGGCTTTTAAGCTAGTTTAATAATTTTTGTTGCCATAATTCTAGTGGTGTATTACTATAGATAAAATGTCTAAATTAGCCAAATTTTACTATGAAAGAAAGTATTTTTTGTTGTTGATTTATATCTAATTAACAGAAAAACCCAAGATAATAGATGTTTCAATATTCAAGTTATGGTCTTCCAAAATGTTCACTCTAGGGAGGTTTAAACTCCTATAAGGGTGTCTTATTATTATTGGAATTTGCTGAAATTTTGTGAATAGGCATCATATCTTGTCATTTACCTTAGGTTTAAATTTCATATAAATCAAAGGGGGAAAAATTATCAGTGGGGATCTGTGCACCCCTACCTGCCCTGGAACCCTCTTTGATTAAAATGAAATATACTTATCCAAGTACCCTGAGTAATGTAGTTTCAGAATATATATGGTTATGGGGGCCTATTTCCAAATTCATGAACAAACAGACAGACAAGAACTACAACTATATAGGGAGGTTTAACTTCTATTAGGTTGTCTTATTATTATTGAAATTTGCTGAAATTTTGTGAATAGGATAACCTGATCTGTGTGTTAAAGTGGGGAGGTGGCAGTAGGTGTTGTGCCCTACCTCAGTAAAACAATCTAGCGCTAGCTAAAAGGGGATAGACTCCTACTCTGCGCGGCTGATACCGAAAATAGGCCACTCTGCCAACTTCCAGTCATTTAGTCTGTTGTAAGTTATGTGGCAATAAACAGAATTCATTTCTTTTGGAGCACTAGTTTCACTCAACTTTTGGTTCAGGTAATGCTTCTACAGACGACCTACTTAACAGATGAAATTAAAGAAAACTCATCCAAGTTTTTTTTCTTGTTTTGTTTTAATTCTAGTGATAATTGTGGAAATACCAAAATATACTTGTTTGATTGCATAAATTTAAAGTGTAAATAAAATTTTGACATACATCGTAGACGATTTCTGTTTCTATTTTAAAATTTGATAAATTAAATACAAACATTAATGAAACTAGCAAATATATGCACACTCCGGGTGCAAGTATTTAAGTTTTAATATAATAAAATATCATATTAAATTAGAAAGGCTAATGAAACTGAATAAAAATGCCGATAAAAAGATTTGGAAAAGAGGGGGTATGATTGAAAAATAGAACAACTTTGAAACTAACTCTTCCATCATTTTCCCTTACTCCCGTCTTTCATTGGTAAATTTTCCTAATTTAACTATTTAGTTAAAATAGGATGTAAAGAATAATATTACAGTTATTTCTTCTTGTTAATGGATTTCTTTTAAGAATTATCTCCGAGATTTTTGCTCATATTCATTGATATAAAACCAAACAATTAGAAATCAATAATACTAAGCATATATTTATTAAAATCAAATTTTTGATTTCAATATGCAAATTAGCCTTCCAATTCACTCTGTAAACTGCTATTTTCTTGTATATATAAATACAATTGCATGTTATTAGTATGTAGATGTGGTCAACAGTATTAATGATGTAAAACAATTTTATTAATAATTGAGGTTTAAATAAAAATAAAATCATGGAGAATGTGCTGTAAATAACAAAGGGAATTGTGACTTGAATGGTAATATAGTTTCGGTTACAGATATACAAACCCACAATCTCCATTATAATAAGATATAACCTCAAAGTAATAAAAAAATAATTAAAGATAAAACTTAAATGGAGAAATTGAAAACTTGGTT
This sequence comes from Doryteuthis pealeii, assembly GCA_023376005.1. Classification (NCBI taxonomy): domain Eukaryota; kingdom Metazoa; phylum Mollusca; class Cephalopoda; order Myopsida; family Loliginidae; genus Doryteuthis; species Doryteuthis pealeii. Next base: position 2,061,671 of record CM042147.1, read on the forward strand.
TTGTAAAGTAGTGATATTTTAAATTTTATTTGATTGTATTTTGGTTCGTCTCTCAATCTCTCATTATGTATAATACATTATGTATAAGGTGGCAAGCGCAACTGTGTAATTTGCATAGAAAAAAATGTGTATTCTACAAAATATGAATGCAAATTTATTGAACAATGAGAAGCGAACTCGTTTCCAAATGTAGACATTTGAATAAATCTGTATTATGTCATTTACCACTCAACCCTAATTAATCCCTTATTTTTCGCCATCTATTTATGTATAAAAAATGTGCTTTTAAATTCATCTGAACACCACGTGCATTAAGACCTAAGCATGTTTATTTATTTGTTAATGTATTTTTTTAAATATAAGTTTAGCGTTATAAAATTCCATCGTGTGAACACGCTTCACGTTTATATAAACGCTAAACAAGCCACTGTTTTTTTCTTTAATCTTAACATTTTGACCGTCTGATGATTGCAAGTAAGCCTGAAACTTTAATTACGGGATATTAAATCCATAATACTTGATCTTTAACATGCTCTGTAATTTTAGCATTGAGCACCTTCATATGCTAATACTTTTCTCATTCATTTTCCATTCGTTCTGTATTATATATATATATATATATATATATATATATATATATATGTGTGTGTGTGTGTGTGTGTGTGTGTGTGTGTGAACAAATCAAAGTTCTCGTATGCCGAATAATAGAGCAGTTAGCTCAGTCGGTAGAGCGTTCTGCTAGAAACCATAAGGTTCCTAGATCGATACCGGTCCTCGCCAACTCAGCGTATGAGTAGCACAGGGATCTGTGCGGTAAAGTAAAGAGCTGATGGTAGGTGTGGCGCTCCACCTCAGATGCTAAAAAAACAATCTCCTTGGTCTAGCGCTATTGAAAAGGGGATAGACTCCCTCGCTGACTGGCTGATACCGACTTTAGGCCGCCCCGACGACTTTACTTTTTTTTATAAAACAAAAACAATTCAAGTAATATAAGCAAGACATGTTGAATACTGCTGTAGAAGAAAGGGTGACCTCTCGCCTTCTTTGGCTCATTCCTTTACTAATAGTTTCACGTGTTTGGAAAGCTAAAGTGAAGACAAAATCTTCAAATGGATATATATATATATGTATATATATATATATATATTTTATTTTATTTTACAACTGAAAAAAAAAGCTTAGTAAATAAATTCTTCTATTTGACCGTTTTTATTTTGAATTCAAGATGGTTACAATGTAGGAATATTCACCGGAAGTTAACCAGACAAGATTAGATATATATACATATAAAAATTCAAACCCATTCTCAACAGATATTTCAAAGGTAAGAGATCAATTTTATCTTCTCTAATAACTTATAAAATAATTATATAAACTTGATGCTTCAAAGGAGTCTAATAATAGACGAGAAAAACTTTCTATCAGGGACCCCACTCTCAAAAAGTGTTTTAATACTTTTAAGAGGGGTCCCTTGGAAAGGATTTTTCATTTATCCCCTTCATTTCATTTATTCTTGTGTCATCCATTCATTCATTTTGCCATTGATTTTTAACCATATATATATATATATATATATATATATATATATATATATATATATATATATTGGTTAGGAGGTTGATTTAGAAGGCTATCACAATGCAGGTGTAAAGAAAAAAGTAATAAGAATACGGTAACAATGGTATTGTGTGTTAACCTGTATTTTATTCTTGAATTTTCGAGATAAAATCTCTTTTTCAAAAGATCACTGGAACCGAAGTAGTCTAATTATGGCATTTCTATTTAAAAAAGAAATGCCATAACTAGACTACCTCCTAACCAATGTATACACAATGCTTCAAGCAAATTATAAAACTCTCTCTTCTTCTCTCTCTCTCTATATATATATATATATATATATATATTATATATATATATAAAAGTAATTGCTATTTGTTTGAAGCATTGTTAAGTATGTTATAATGTATTAATTTGAAAGCAATTACAATGCAAGTAAAAAATAAAAACAAAAAGATATTATTAGGACACAAAAAATAATATCTTTTTGTTTTTATTTTTTACTTGCATTGTAATTGCTTTCAAATTAATACATTATGATATATAGATATATATATATATATATATATATATATATATATATATATATATATATATATATAACATAGTTACCATTAAATCCACAAAGCAAATAAATATAAAATCTTATTTACTTCTGGATTTTTCCTAAAACCGATTTAAAAGTGCTCAATATAAATAGCTAAATATACGTTTAAAATCGAATGGTTTAAAACTACCGACTTAAGTTTCTCTCAGTAACTCGAATCTTCAGGGACCCTGAAGGAAAAAGGAAAGAATCCAGAAGTAGATATAAATTTATATTTGTTTGTTTTGGTGGATTTAATAGTAACTGCATATATATATATATATATATATATATATATATATATATATATATATATATATATATATATATATATATATATATATATATAATATATATATATAAAACGATTAATTGGGTTTGTAGAGATCAGACAACCTTACGGCTAAATTAGATGAATCTGCAGAATTCTGGTGAGTTAAGTACAAAGGAACAGCGGGATTTTCTGGAAGAGATTTTGCAAAACAAATATAAAAATGAATGCATGATCAAATGTTTACACACCGTTTCCAGCTGAGAATGACTACATCTAATTTAGTTTAATCAATTTTGTTTTCCATAATAAGTATTTTTCCTACGGTTATCGACCCCTCTATAACTTCAGTTAATCCAATGCACACACAGATATATATATATATATATATATATATATATATATATATATATATATATATATATATATATGTTGTATTTTAGGTAGTCTCCGTATGCTTCTCTTGGTATTTATTTTTTTAATTTTTTTGGCGTTATTACGAAGCATTAAAATATATAAATGAATGAACTCGATATTATGGAGTATTGGATTCACTTATTTTTTTATTATTATTTTTTGTCATAAATTTCCAGGTTCGTTAGATACCCTTTGTCAAATGTATGTTATTCCTGTTTAACGGCTTTTTTTTTCTCTATCACACAACCTTACACACCTCAAATGCATTTTAATAGAACACGCATTTCCAACAACGCAATCTAGAAAACAATCAGAAACTAAATTGATTCTAAAATTACAAACACACGTGAAGGGATTGAACGCAGACATCGGAATTCTCCGTTATTATAAATATTTCACAGACGCTGCCGCTGTCGATAACAACAGAGACAAAAAAGCCGTTAAACAGGAATAACATTCATTTGATAAAGGGTATCTAACGAACCTGAAAATTTGTGACAAAAAATAATAATAAAAAAATAAGTGAATCCAATACTCCATAATATCGAGTTCATTCATTTATATATTTTAATGCTTCGTAATAACGCCCAACTTAAAAAAAAAATTATATATATATATATATATATATCCTACCACCCTCCACTTCCTAACAAGTACCTAGCAACCTCCTCATCTTATCTCCCCGAACAAACTACAATCCTCTGATCTTTCCCCCTCCACTTTCTATGATAGATATCCTCTGACCAACCAAATCTTCACAAACTTTCCCTTTCCCTGAATTCATCACCAAACTCACTTTATCTTCTATAAATACAAACGTATGTACCATGTTTTGAATAAACAGACTAATGAATTTATTTTTACATCGCCCAGAGGATTTTTTTATTATTTTGCTATTATTATTAATTAAATCTAATTATTTTAAAACTTAAATAAGAGAGTTTATTTCTTTATTGTACTAACTTATATCATCACAAAAGAGCAATTGTTGTTTGGGATTTTGGTTGCTTTTTTTTAATAAATAATTAGTTGTAGTCGCCATTGTCACCTGCTTGTTGCGTTTTTATCACGCACTTCCTGCTTTAATTTAGATTTGTTTTTATATAATTACTGACTGCCTCTTACATTAGTGTTGGCCTCCGTTCTCTCTATTTTGTTGTGGGTGTCAGCGTATCCCTCATTTTTATTATGTATGTTTCTTTTCCTATCCAGTCAGCACTTTTGTCGATGCTAAATTAGCCTATCTCTATTTGCCTCTTTCTTTCTTTCACCAATCAGTATTGTAATCTCACCAGAATTCTTTTGCGCCTCTCTCTCTCTCTCTCTCTCTCTCTCTCTCTCTCTCTCTCTCTTCTCCTCTCTCTCTCTCTCTCTCTCTGAGTATCGACATAATGATTCTTTTCTTTTCATTCTCTTTCTTTCTTTTCTTTGATATATATATATACACACACACACACACACATATATATATATATATCTTTTTTATATATATCTAAAGAGATATCTCGTTAGATATATATATTTCAAATATATATATATATATATATATATATATATATATATATATATATATATATATCTTTTATCTAATATATATATATATATCTATATATATATATACTATATATATATTATATATATCTTTTTATCTAATATATATATCTTTTATCTGAATATATGTATATATATATATATATATATATATATATATATATATCTTTCATCTAATATATATATATTTTTTTTCTTTCAATATATATATATATATATATAAATATATTTTCATCTAATATATATATATCTTTTCTTTCATATATATATATAATATATATATATATATATATATATATATATATATCTTTCATCTAATATATATATCTTTTATTTCATTATATATATATATAATATCTTTCATCTAATATATATATCTTTTATTTCATATTATATATATATATATATACTTGTGTGTGGTGTGAGAGAGAAGAGAGAGAGGAGAGAGAGAGAGAGAATAAATTCTTCTTAGCCCCACCTGCTTCAGAGCATCGCTTAGATAATCAAATTTATTTTTCTTATTCTCTCTGACTTCTTCTCATTCCATATCATCTTCTCTTCTTTCTCTCTCATTCTCACCGCATTATTCAGTAGCAATTTTACTCTCTCTCTCTTTCTCTCTTCTTCTCCCACTTCTCTCTCTCTCTTATTTCTTCTCATCTCTCTCTCTCTCTTATTCTTCTTATCTATCTCTCTCTCTCTCTCTCTCTCTCTCTCTCTCTCCTCTCTCTTCCTCTCTCTCATTCTCACGCACTATTTTATTAGCAATTTTTACTCCTCTCTCTCTCTCACTCTCACTTCTCTTTTATTCTTCACATCTCTCTCTCTCTCTCTCTCTCTCCTCTCTCTCTCTCTCTCTCTCATTCTCACTGCACTATCTTATTAGCAATTTTTACTATCTCTCTCTCACTCTCACTCTCACAACAGACTGCCCCTCTCTTTTATTCTTCATCCTCTCTCCTCTCTCTCCCCCTCTCTCTCTCTCTCTCTCTCTTCTCTCACTCTCGTCTCGTCTCTCTCTCTCTCTCATTCTCACCGCACTATTTTATTTAGCATTTTTTTTACTCTCTCTCTCTTCTCACTCTCACTCTCTTTTATTCTTCACATCTCTCCTCTCCCCTCCTCTCTCTCTCTCTCTCTCTCGTCTCTCTCTCTCTCTCTCTCTCTCTCTCTCTCTCTCTCATCTCTTCGCCTTCCTATTTTCCTAGCACATTTTTGGGAAACGAAAAAGAAATGGAGCTTTTTTCTTTTTTGGGCAGTCTGTGATCGGATTTTACAAGAAAGACTTATTTTTTCGTATTTTACTTACTTGATGTAGGAACACAATTACAAAGAAGAAGAAAGAAAAAGGGGTTTAAACCGGAAAACAGAATAACGACAAAGCAAAGAAAATGGAAAATTAACGAGTGGCGAAAAATGAGCACCCCCCTGAAAAGGGGATACGGGTAGGAGAGTTCGCCTTCATGGTAAATCTGAAAAAAGAAGCCTCCTACAAAATCCCTGACACTTACCAATACGACAAACAGCAACTAACGGTGGTGGTGGGGAGCTGTAGGCCTCACTGCTGGGTTTGTGGTCAGCATGGGCACAAGTCGGGGAACTGCCCCCACAAATGACGGTGGTGGTGGAGGGCCGTAGGCTTCACTGCTGGGTTTGTGGTCAGCATGGGCACACGTCGGGGAACTGCCCATAAAAGAGGCCCACACCAGAGACAGAAACCACACCAGCGAAAGCAAGCACAACAGCGAAAGCAACAACAGCAGCCGCAACAGAAACTCCAACTACACCAGAGCAAAATATAGAAGCGGGAGAGGAGTGGTCTGAGGTGATAAGAAAAAAGATCTCTTACGTCTCAGCCAGTTCTGACTCTCCCGATACAAAAATAGCCTTTTCAAAAGGCCACGCCTTCGCCAACGAAGGCAACAGCGGGGCTTTCTCCTAAGGCCACCCCACAAAAAGAAGCCCCCAGCAAATCGACTCCATTGGCCACACAAGTGGCCATTCCAATGGACTTGTTAGAAGCCGGTGTAGCTGGGGTGAAACGGTGGATGTGTTACATAATCTATGCGGTTGCATAAGATTATTGTCAATCCCCTGTAATTCTGAGGGGGTTACCCTTTTCATATCATGGCCGGGTCCTTCCATGGAAAATTACAGAACCCGCCAAATATGTGAAGTCACGTGGGACCTGTTCGGTCCCCAGTTTGCAGTTAGATGTCAGGCAGAGAAGTCGACCATTTTAGGTCCTGCCTAAAACTGGAACTCACGCGCGCTATGTTATTTAGCAGATGTATGGGTCGGGGATTGAAAATAAAGTAACATCAAAATAAATCGAAGTCTTGTGTTTATTATCTAAAAGCTAACAATGACACAGGGCTTCTGATGGAGAGAAATCCCTAACAGAAAACCAGACCGAAGTCCCCAAGTCAACTCCAGACGCAAGATCTTAGAAGATGCCAGACCAAGTCAAGATATATGAAGATATACCAAAGACGATCAGAATACTAAAGACAGCCAAGAAATAGAATTAAAGAAAGAGGTATGCAACATTATAATTATTTAGTGCCAGTGAAGAAGGAGGAAGAGGAAAAGCAGGGGAGAACTGATCGCAAAATAGCGACCAGTAGGAAAAAAATCCCAGCCTTCAAACCCAGACACAAGTGGTAGCAGCCACTATACATTCACATACAGAAAACCCTAAAACCACGCAACCCCCCAAACCTTCAGCCCAGCCCTGTGAAAAAATATAGAAAAAGGACAGAAAAATATCAAACTGAAGAATAACAAGGAAAAAATATCTTTAAAATATTGGGTAATATATATGTTACGATGTTAGTAGCCATCCTTTAGGCTTGAAGCAAGAGCGGTTGTCCAGCGGAAATCCTTGGTAAAGAATCCTTTGGTTGTTCCTTGGTGCTCCTCAGTATTGCAAGTCCTTCGTCAATGATTGCAAATATACGTCTCTCCATATCAGTGATTAAGTAGTCAACCCACCACGCATTCGGGCTGTTGATTGGCTGAGGTTTAAACCATGTGACCTCGCTTAGTCTATAAATTCAAGTGGTGTATTGTAGCATGGCTATATAAGATAATGTCATCATCAGGTCGTGATAACAGCAGATTCCTATCAGTCATTGCTCTTGGCAGGTCTTTCACGCGACATCCCGATTCTGCACAGAGCTGAGCGGATGTATTGGCCGCATCTGATTAAACTAATTTTCACGCTTCTAATCGCGCGCTACCGGCAGATCAAGTGGAATGTCACCAGTTGTCAATCATCGGCCATGGTAACTTTCCATTGAACTCCTGTTATTCTGAATCTTGACGGACCCTGATTCAAATATTCTTACTACAGGTACGTACATAATTCATAAGCTGCCCATGAATTATGTAACAACATTATTATCTTCGTATGTGAACTGGACTACTAATTCGAGAGACTTGACGTCCAGTGTATTACGGCAAAGTCACGTTGAAAGCAACAGTTCCCGCAAGATCACCGAGATTAAGCAGCGATGAGCCTGTTCACTTTTTAATTGGGTGATCAGCTAAGCAACAGCAGGTATTACAAGCAATCTTAGTCCGTTGTTTATTAAAATGACTTGATTCGGCATTAAGTAACCCGAAATAGGTTGATATGTCGTAAAATAAATTAAAAAAAGAAATTACTGTTCGGTGTGAACATCAGTCTTATTCTCATGGCCTTGTGCCAAACTTAGTTAAGTTTAGATGGAGACAAAAGATGGCATCAGTGAAAGAAAACAAAAGGGAAATAAATTTCAAGCACAGTCAACAACAACAGTAAATAAAAATATAATTCAAAGTAAAATTAGAAGAAAAAAAACAGAGAGAAAGAAGAGGGAAAAGATGTAAGAAGAAGAATGCTTTAAAAGAGATGTCAAAATGTTTATACAACAGAAAGAACGAAAGAAAAATAAAGGAAGTGTCGGGAGAAGGAAGAAAATGAAGGAAGGGAAATAATAAAACGGACACCGGAAGGGAAAGAAAGAAACTGGAAACAATAGCCCGCCAATGACGTCAAGGCCTGTCGAGAAAAATAAAGGTTTCCTTTTTGAAATTGAGATGGGAACTGTCTGCATATAAAACCATGCAAATGTCGCCCCGTTATTTATGATGTATTATGAAAAACGCCAATGACGGAAATTAT
>CM042147.1:2075220-2079766 GCA_023376005.1 Doryteuthis pealeii
TATGTAATAATATATATATATATATATATATATATATATATATGTGTGATGTGTGTTGTGTGTGTGTATATGTGTATACTCATACACACATGTATTACACAATATATATTATATATATATATATATTGTGTGTGTGTGTTGTCTCTGTGTGTGTGTGTGTGTGTTGTGTATACTCATACATACATGTAACACAATATATATATTTTTTATTCAAACATTGCCTTCTAATAAAAACAAACATCCAAATCTTATTCACTTCGCGAAGAGCTTACGCCGGGTTTGTTAACTAATAAACTTCCACTTGCCTACTATGGCAGGGGCGTTAATAGTATCGTTGACAAGGTTAATTTCGCAGGGATTGTTCGCTATGTTACCGGCGGACCGAACGGATATGGTCTCCTGACTATGCTGTGAAGTCCCTGTTTCGATTCCTGTCGGAGGAGTCGTTAGTATACATTCGCTGAAGAGACTAATAAAGTCGAAACAGTCTGTACGGTGTTCTGCATAGCGAAGCCATCCTTTGCGGGATTTTACTTGTCAAGATTATTTTCTATGATTATCGAATTTTATGCGATACATGCATTTATAATTGCCTTCAAGCAAAAATATAAATAAAATAATATATATATATATATAAGGGAAAGATTCTGTATGTCTGCATGTTTGTGCAACTACCGAGCGCACGTTACAAAGGAAAAGTGGTGGAGACCAGCAAAGACCTAAGCTCAATAAAATCCACACCCAATTTTTGACCGAAAGGATGTTAAAATACTTTTGACCCCATTATTTTTCATAAAAAATGCCCAAAAACATATAAGGGAATAAATCAATGCTATATTAAAAGATTAATTTTAATTTTTTTTGATAAAATTAATAAACAATATGACATAAGAAAAAGCAAATAAAAGACAAATAAAAGAAAAAATACAAATAATGATAATAATAATAAACAAATTAAAATAATAATATATAAAGAATAGAAGATAATAAAACAAATTAAAGAACAAAAAATGTGATATATATATATATATATATATATATAATATATATATATATATATATATATATATTATATTATAAAAAAGATGTTCCACAAAATGGATTATGTTTTTAGAAAAAAAATGTTATTTATCTTACATTTGCTATACGGTTTTCAGATCTTCTGATATCTTATTCAGGCTTGGATTAATCATATGTTGATATGATATGATTAATCAATGCCTGAAGAAGATCTGAAACACGTGTCGCAAATGTAAGATAAAATTTTTGAAAATTTCTAAAAGCCTAATCCATTTTGCGCACCTTCTTTTTTATAAAATATTTTATTTTCTTCCGTTGGAACCAGAACACCACTTATATATATATATATATATATATATATATATATATATATATATATGTGTGTGTGTGTGTGTGTGTGTAACACAATTTGTATGTATGCCTTCACGATTGTAAAATGTCATTTTATAAAGAAAAATTGGTGGAGACCAGCAAAGACCAGAGTACAATAAAATCCTCACCGTTTTTTATTTTACCGTTTTAACCCTACTTTTAGCTCAGTGGGTAGAGCGTTCGGCTAGAAACCACAAGGTTCCTAGTTCGATACCGGTCCTCGCCAACTCAGCGTATGAGTAGCACAGGGATCTGTGCGGTAAAGTAAGGAGCTGATGGTAGGTGTGGCGCTCCACCTCAGATGCTAAAAAACAATCTCCTTGGTCTAGCGCTATTGAAAAGGGGATAGACTCCCTCGCTAACTGGCTGATACCGACTTTAGGCCACCCCGATGACTTTACTTTACATAAGTAAAGCTAAATAAAAATATGATTTATTAAGTTAATTAAAAAAAATTTTTTTTAATATATGATAACGCAAATGATAGAATGTTGCTATATATAAAGATTAATAGAAATTATTTTTAATAAATAATTTCTATTAATCTTTATATATAGCAACACTCAAAGCGGAGAAGTTCCAACATGTAGTTTATGTGGAAGAGTATGTCTCTCCAGGGCTGGCCTGGTGAGTCATCTAGGAAAGTACAAGGGTGGAGTGTCAAATGCTACTAGCGCCTAACTATGATGATAAAAAAAAACAAATATAAAAAATAAAAATAAAAAACAGGAAATGGTCTTACTCGAACACGAGTTGACAGCCATTATTATTATTATTATTTACTCCTTTTGAGTTTTCACATCAGCATTAGCTGATGGTCTTTCACTGGAGTCTGAGTGACAGCAAGACTCCTCAGGTCTCCAGGGCTCTTCTGAGTATTCTGGCAGATTGCAGCAGTGCAGTGTTCTGAATGGTTTCAATCCTTCCTCTGATTTCCAAACTTTCCAAACCCTTTTCTAATCCTTTTGGGACTGTTCCAAATGCACCAACCACAATTGGTATCACTTTCACTTTCATATTCCATAACTTTTTCAGTTCTCTGGCAAGGTCCAGATATTTGTCCATTTTTTCATTTTCCTTTAGCTTCACCCTGTGATCTGCTGGCACTGCAAAATCCACCAGTTGACAAGTTCTTTCTTTTTTGTTTATCAACACTAGGTCTGGTCTTCTTGCTGGGATGAGGTGATCCGTTTTTATTTCAAAGTCCCAGAGAATTTTATGCGTTTCGTTCTCAAGAACAGATTCTGGTTTATGCATATACCATTTTGTTGTGTGGTCAAAATTTAATTTTTTGCATAATTTTCAGTGGATCACCTTCCCAACCCAGTCGTGTCTAGTTTTGTATTCTCGTTGTGCTAGTTTGCTACATTCGCAGAGTATATGGTTTACAGTCTCATCTCTATTCCCGCAAAGTCTACATTTACTATTTTTGTTGGTTCTATCAATTTTCGCTTTGATGTAGTTTGTTCTTATGGCATTATTTTGTGCAGCAATTATAAGTGATTCCGTTTCTCTTTTGAGGTTTCCTTTTCTTAACCATGTCCAAGATTTTTCATGGGCAACCTCTTCAATTTGTTGTTTGAAGCGTCCATATAATTGTTTTTCTTCTTCTTCTTCTTCTTCTTCTTCTTATTATTATTATTATTATTATTATTATTATTATTATTATTATTATTAGGTAAGAGATTTTATAGATAAAGATTTTTATAGGACATCCATCGAGGATCCTTGTGTTAATCGGGCCTGGTGGGAGGTCAGGAAAATAGTTGTTTTTATCCCTTTAAATCCCGGGTAACGCTGATTAGCTCTGCTAGTTGCTGATATATTTCTTTGACATTACACGTATCCATTCGAATTTTCAACCAACAAAACGAACATAACTTTCGTTTGTTTCTTTTTTAATTAAGTTAAGTGTCCTTTTGTTGAGCATAACATGTCATTTGACACTTTTATTCTCTTTACAGTGTCTTTGTCACTGATTATTTCCGATGCCAACGGGTAATATTTTTTTAAATTCACGAAATTCCTGGCTGTGAGTAAAGAGCACACTTCCAATTACCCGACGTTTTTTTTTAATGGCACACGATCTTCCTACCGAGTCTCATTGCTTGATATTTAAAAGTTTCTATTTATTATTTTTATTTATTATTTTTTTCTCAAATTTTTTAATAATTATTACATGTTCTATAGAGCTACTTCTAATTGCTAATCAGTGGTACCTTGACTTACGAGTTTAATTCGTTCCGCCTCTAACACAATTTCCTCGTATATCAACTCAATTTTCCCCCATTGAAATGAATTGAAATGCCATTAATCCGTTCCAGGGACAAAAAACACACTAACTTAAAAGAAAAATCAACTGAGTAACGGCTCGTCAATTGAAGAACTCGCAAGTTAGGATCCCACTGAACATATTGTCTTCCGAAGAGTATATATCGATGGGAAGTACAAGCATCTTCATTCAGGATTCGAACGTGGGTCACCGATCATAGTATTGATAATAATCATATATATATATATATATATATATATATATATACACACACACTAAGAAAAAAGTCAATCTGATCATTTATTACAAAAAATTTAAAACTCCAAATCTTGTCACATGCAACAACTCCTACCCCAAAACTACTCGTCTTAATGAGACCAATGTTGTGTATGAATTCAAATGCGCCGTAAGAGATTGTCTCTCCAAAATTAATAACACATATATTGGCCACACGACAACCACATTATCACGCAGATTAACATTACACTTATCTGATTCCAGCTCCCTTAATCAACCCCTTAAAACACATTCATGCCCCCCCTACCTACCGCAAAATTCTAACCGAAAATACTCGCACACTACATAAAGAAAAAAAAATTCAAATAATCGAAGCTTTATATATCAAACAAAAAAAACCTAACTTAAACAAAATAAACTTTGAAATAAGTCAACATGATCTTAAATGCTTATAATTTCCGCCTATCCTCCTTCCACTATACCCCTTCCACTTCTCACAACTTGTGCCCCCCTCCCTCACACAAAAAATCACTACTGCATCGCTCGCTCGAACCACTACCATTCATACAACCTCTCACTACCAATTGTTATTACCTCCCACTTCTATTCCTGCTACTACTCGTTCTCGTTAAATCTCTCTCTTTT
>CM042147.1:2079866-2092366 GCA_023376005.1 Doryteuthis pealeii
ATGACACCTAACCAAGAAGTGTTCCCCTGTTTCTAATTCACTAATGAGAAAAGTATCAGAGAAAAATGTTATTTTCTGTTGGCTGCGTTTAATTTTTTTTTTTTTAAGTGACGTGATTTGGTAAAAATTGAAAGAATATTTGAACGTATAATATTATATATATATATATATAATAAATATAATATATAATATATATATATATTAATATATATATATACACCTAAAAAAGATATAGTATGTAAATTAAAAGAAAAAAAGAAGAAAAGGAAAGAGAAAAAGTAAAAATATAGACATACTAATTGCTTTTTAAAAATTATTACACATATGTTTCCACATTTTTAATATACCTTCTTTATATATATATATAATATATATAATATAATATATTATATAATATTATATATATGAATTTAACATTACGAAAAAACATATGATGTTTGTTTATGTAATTGCTGGACAGTACTGTTTCGACCAAAATCGATAAGTTGGTCTTCACAAAGATGCGACATAGATGGGAAGAGAAGATATCCGTTTAAAAAAGACTGTTTACAGAGAAAACGAACGCTGAGTTTTCAAACGCTGAAGATTTTTGAAAAATGCATATTTCTGTTTTAAAAATAAAATAAATTTTATTTAAATTTTTTTAATTTTAAAATCAGAAGCATTATAGTGTATAGAAAAACTCAAAAAGAGTTGTTGTAAAAGTTTATATTAAAAATGTAAAGTGAGGTATCAAAATAGATGTATATAATATTTTTCAGCTGTTAAAAAAATATAACAAGTCCACATGGTAATTTGAAAAAAGATGTTAGAGTTCCAAAGTTTACTTGTGGCGTTGATAAGTCCGTAGTTATAGATGAAAGTCTTCAAGGTGTAAAAGTCCCAGATATAATTGTTTTTTTCATTTGACAAATATGAAAAATAGATGGAAATTAATCCGACAGTATGAAATTTAATATTATGAAAAAACAAATATGATGTTTGTTATGTAATTGCTGACAGTACTGTTTCGACCAAATCGATAAGTTGGTCTTCATCAAAGAGCGACATAGATGGGAAGAGAAGATATCCGTTAAAAAAGACTGTTTACAGAAACGAACGCTGAGTTTCAACGCTGAAATTTGAAAAAATGCATATTCTGTTTTAAAAATAAAATAAATTTTATTTTAAATTTTTTTTAAAAATCAGAAGCATTATAGTGTATAGAAAAACTCAAAAGAGTTTGTTGTAAAAGTTTATATAAAAATGTAAAGTGGGTATCAAAATAGTATAGTATATATTTTTCAGCTGTTAAAAAATATAGACTTTCATCTATAACTACGGACTTATCAACGCCACAAGTAAACTTTGGAACTCTAACATCTTTTTTCAAATTACCATGTGGACTTGTATATTTGCGTTTGAACTCAGCGTTCGTTTCTGTAAACAGTCTTTTTTAACGGATATCTTCTCTTCCCATCTATGTCGCTCTTTGATGAAGACCAACTTATCGATTTGGTCGAAACAGTACTGTCAGCAATTACATAACAAACATCATATGTTTTTTCATAATGTTAAATTTCATACTGTCGGATTAATTTCCATCTATTTTTCATATATATATATATATATATATGTATGTATGTGTGTGTGTGTGTGTGTGTGTGTGTGTGTGTGTGTGTGTATATATATTATTATTATTATTATTATTATTATTATACTAAATTTGAGTTAATCAACTTTTGCCTCCTAAAGGATGTTTTACTGTTTAGTTTAATGACACGAAAATTATACTAAATTATTCCGTACTTTTAGGATTGAATTATGATTGAAACAAGTTCTGTTTTAATTGGTTCTAATTACTCGTAATTTGCAATTAAGTCAAAAGCCGACCAATCTCTTACTTTATTCTGTGTCTATCTCTTTCCCTCTATGTATCTATTGACTACCTCCTCGTTATATAATGTGTTTTATCTGGAGAGTAGAGAGAAAAGGAAACGGGAGAATTTGAAATGTATTTCTACGTTGAATTTTAAAACCAGCAAGCCGTAGCTTAAATGAGGTCACACATTTCCTTTCTTAGAAAGCTACCAAAATGACTTTAAGCTTTTTGTTCGGTCGTATTCATTTTTAAAAATTCTATTCGCTTTGCTAACTCCCTTTTCCCTAATCTCAATTATTTACCCAGAGCTGAATAGCTGACCGAACAGGTTACTTTTGTTTAGTATATATATATATATATATAAATATATATATATATATATATATTGAGGCTTATCATAGTGATCACCACTTTAATGGATGGAATGAAAGGAATAAAAAAAATGTTTATTAGTAAAACAAGGGCCCTTTCGTCTGGTGCTTGTCAAGTTATACACCCGGAATCGATTAAAAATAAAAGTTGTAAAAAATTTTTGACACGAATGGATATGGAAGGATTAAGAAAACGCTTTGCCAAAAAACAAAACTAAAACCCCTCCCCCATCAAGTGGCACCAGGCCCAATATATATATATATATATATATATATATATATATATTTTAAGAAATGGATAAAAAGTAACCTACTCGAGTTTCATCATCTGAATCGTCAGGGTTACATCCGCTGAATTAAGCGTCTATCTGTAACGATAAAATCTATTCCAACAGACATACGTGGTATCAACTGATATTAATTGAAAACTCGATTAATTCAGCGGATGTAACCCTGACGATTCAGATGATGAAACTCGAGGAGGTTACTTTATATCCATTTCTTTAATAAATTTTGCTCTACATTGTATTGAGCACTTTGAATTTGTTTTTTCACGGTCTTAACCCCTGGATACTGTGCGCTCCCTACGATCGTACCCGTACCCACCGGTAAGCCACTACTCATACATAAATATATATATATATATATATATATGTATATAAAAACAATTTTTTTTTGTGATGAAACAAAGAAAATACAGTGCTCAATCACAAATTGTGAGAGCTAATATTTATTTAATTTGCTGAGTTTTTATCAATCAATGTTTATTATAAAACACCATCCACCTTTATATTATATTGGAAAAAATTTAAAAGACTCTACCATATATAAAAATGTTTTTTTGAAAACATATACATCCTTTATCAAACGGAATTAATTTAAAAATAAAAAATTTTTTTAAAAATTTTCAAAAGAAAAAAATTTCTATTTTTAACGAATAAAGGGAGGTAACTTCGTTGGCATTGTTACAAAAAAAAAATGCAATTTTTTAAAAAATTAAAAAATTAAATTTTTAATAAATCCGAAGTGCACTAGAGTCCACGAAAGCAACCGACGTTATTTGCGGTCCAGAATGTGACATTAAGAAAAGATCTTCAATAAACACCATGGGATCTAATTCAACAACCCGATGATTGCGCCCTAGCAAGAAACCTGTGTAGCTGTTTAGAATAAACATTGATCTATAAAAATTCAGCAAATAAATATATATATATATATATATATATATATATATATATATTACTTAATATTAGTTGATCTGCCGACTAGCTTACTAACCATGTTATTAACCCTCCGCCTGCCGGGCACTTTTCCCTTAATATTTTTTTTTACTAATTTTAGATCAGTTAAAACTGCTATGAATCTATCATAATTTTCTTTCTTCTGACCACTTCAATTCTAAGAACTGAAGGTCTTTTAGTTGTTCGATATATATATATATATATATATATATATATATATATATATATATATATAATATATATATATATATATATATTGTTCGATATATATATATATATATATATATACTAATCCTTCCGTACTAGCAGCATGGAATACAAGATCAATTTCTTAAGTGGTGTTTAACAGGTTTGAATTCAGAGTTTTCCTTCTCCTAGCCTGGTTACCTTCCCAATGTTAAAGAGCCCAGTTTGTCCTGTTGTTTATCCATAGCTGGAGGAAGAATTGGATTCATACCTTTACCAAGGGTATTAGTGCAATGTGAAATCCAAAAAGCTTCGTTGAGGAATTGAACACGGGTCGGCGAATCAATTTCTTACGACTCTAACCATTAGACCACGCACGGTGACTGAGTGTTAACCACCTGTTTACACATGAAGTCAATGAAAATTATTTCTTACAGTTTTTAAAACCAAATAAAAATATTTAACTACACCCAGGTCTACGCAAACCCGGCGTGGTAGTACCTGTTAGGGTGCTATCTATGAGTCAAATAGATCTGTTAAAAATTATTCATGTTCAGTAAGATGCTTGAAACTTAGTCCTTCAGTTGTCTAAATCCTGTTGTATGTCTCAGATCTCTTTGAAGAGATTGCCTGTGTGTTGCCTGGCGAAAGGCCTTTATGATTGAATTTCATTTTTATATTGTAAATAACATTAGATGTTTGTTATGTAATTTCCTTGTGTCAGGATGATTCGAGTCTGTCGGAAAGTATGGAAATTAGAAATAAAACGATGGCCCCTGAGTTGGCGTGTGTCGCCACAATGTTTGGCAGATATGTTATCACGGGGAAAAAAAAGATCGGAGATGAATAGAAATGAAGGAAAATATCAAAATACACCGGAAAGAGAAACGAACAAATAAACAAAGAAGAAAGAAAGAAAGAGAAAGAAAGAAAACAAAAAAAGAAAGAAAGAAAGAAAGAAAATGAAATGAAGGCAGAAACATATGAAATGAAACAAAGAGAAAGAAGGGAAAGGTGTGTTTTGGAATGAAAAGAATGGAAGAAGAAAAAGAGAAAAGAAGAAGAGAAAAAAAACAAAAAAACAACAAAAGAAAAAATAAAAATAAAAGGAAGAAAGAAAGAAAGAATAAAGAAAAGAAAGAAAGAAAGAAAGAAAAAAGAATAAAATAAAGAAATAAAATAAGAAAAAAGGCAAAACAAAAGAAAGGAGAAAGAAAGGGAAGGTTGAAAAATGCGAAGACAGAAAATATGTGAAATGAAGAAGAAAAAGAGGAAGAAAAGAACGGTGTGAAATGAATGAATAAAAGAAATAGAAAGAAGAAGAAGAAGAAAGAAGAAGAAGAAGAAGAAGAAGTAAGAAGCAAGAAAGAAGATAAAGAAAGACAAAGAAAAGAAAGAAAAAAAAAAAGAGAAAGAAGAAGAAAAAGAAGAGAGAAAGAGAAACACAAACAAAAACAAACAAACAAAACATAAAGGGAAAAAAAAAAAAGGAAGAAGAAAGAAAGAAAGAAGACAGAAAAAATGAAAAAGAAAAATGAAGAAAGTGGAGAAAGGAAGATAAAGAAAGAATTGAAATGAAAACACGAAAATTAAAAAAAAAGATGGAAAGGAAAGAAGAAGAAACAAAACCCAAACAAACAAACAAAGGAGAAAAAAGGAAAATTGAATAAAAAAAGGAAGAAAAACAAAAAAGAAAGAAGAATTGGGAAAACTGAAAGAAGGCAGGGAAAGGAAGAAATAAAAACAATAAAAGAGGACAATGGAGATATATGACTAAAGAGAAAAAAAGGAAAGAAAGAAAGATGAAATGAGAGAACAAGAAAGTACAAAATGAAACGAGAACAAAAAGACAAATGAGAATGCAAAGAAAGAAAGAATATGGAAAGTTGAAAAAATTAAAAAAGGGATACCGAAATAAGAGAAAAAGAAAAAGTTTTGAAATGAAAGGAAAGCAAAAGAAATAGAGAAAAACAGATAAGAAAGAAGGAAAGAAAGATAAAGATTGTTGATGTGAAATGGAAATAAATTAAAGATAAAAAAAAACAGAAGTGGAAAGAGAAAGATTTGAAAAAAAAAGAAAGACAGGAGAGGGGAAAGGAAAGAAAGAAAAAAAAAAAGAAAAGAAAGAAAAAAAAGAAAGAGAAGAAAGAAAGAGAAAAAGAGAAAGAAAAAGAAGAATGTGAAATAAAGAAGGAAAGGCAGACCGTGAAATGAAAGGACAGATGTGAAAAGAAAGAAAGAAAGAAGAAGAAAGAAAAGAAAAGGAAAGAAGAAAACAAGAAGTGAAAAGAAGAAGGAAAGGTGAAAAGAATGAAGAAAGAAAGAAAGGAAAAAAAAGAAAGTAGAAAAAGAAAAGAAAGCAGTGAGAGAATGAAGAAAGAAAGGCAGGTGAAATGAAGAAAGAAAGAAAGGGCAGTGTGAAAATGAGAAGAAGGGAAGAGTGAAAAAGAAAGGAAAGAAAGAAAGAAAGAAAGAAAGAAAGAAAGAAAGAAAGGACAAAGGTGAATGAAGAAAAGAAAGACAGGTGAAAATGAAAGAAGAAAGAAAGAAAAAGAAAGAGCAAAGAAAGGTGAAAATGAACAAAGAAAAGGAAAGCCAGTGAAAAATGAAGAGGAAGGTGAAAAAAGAAAGAGGAAAAGAAGAAAGGTGAAAGAAGAAGAAGGTGATGAAAGAAAGAGCAAAGGAAAAAGAAAAGAAAGAAAGGAAAGGTGAAAAATGAAGCAAAAGTAAGGGGTTGAAATAAATAATAAATAAAGAAAAAAGAAAAGAAAGAAAGGTGAAATGAAGAAGGACAGGTGAAAGAAAGAAAGAAAGAAAAGAAAAAAGAAAGAAAGAAAGAAAGGGTAAAATGAAAGAAAAAGAAAAGAAAGAAAAGAAAGAAAGAAAGAAAATAAAATGAAGAAAGAAAAGCTGGTGAAATAAATAAAGAAAGAAAGAAAGAAAGAAAGAAAGGTAAAATGAAGAAAGAAAGGCAGGTGAAATAAAGAAAGAAAGAAAGAAAGGAAAAATGAACAAAATAATTGAAATTATCATATAAATAAAGAACATGTTTCATGTCAAATCAAACTGAAAAAAATGCCCCCTAAAAGAAGAGAGAATCAAAGAAAAGGAAATATCTTCGAGAAAGCAGAAAAAAGTGGGAAAAAAATAAACATACTTGCCGAAAAGAGAAATAAAGTCTAAAAAAGAAATATATATATATCTTAATAAAAATGAAACGACTCCTCCTCTGGGATTTAAATTGAACTTTGCTGATACAAGCAAAATCTTCAAACGCCAGCATGTCTCCATCACAAGGACAAATGTTATGTTTAAATTATTCAAAAGGTAACGACATTCAAAGAGATTATTTATCTGTATTTTTCCTTTGGGCAAAATATTATTATCCAAAATAAGATGAAAGGCGATAAAATAGTTCAGAAAATTCAGAAAGTAGCCGCTTCTTCTTTGAATAGAAACCAATATTACAAATATTTTTCAAAATCGTTTTCAAGATTTTCAATCGCTAAAATTATTCAAGACAGTAATGTTTGTTTGTTTGTTTTGTTTTACGGCATATCAACCTCAGTTGGGTCATTTAATGCCGATAAAGTTTTGAAATAAATCAATTCTTAATGGATAATACAATTTTTTTAATAAATACATTTTTCTATTTAACCCATAGATGGGACACTAACAGATACTACTACTCCGGGTCAGATTGGACCAGGGAACAATGGTGAGGAAAGGGTGCTCCATATTCCCCAAACCTCCAGAACTGGAACCTCACCATCAGAAAGAGTTTAACGTCATTCCCAGGACATGTAGACCCGCAGCCACCGCCTTCTAGCATCCATATGATAAAAAGGGGTTGGGGCTTGCCATAAGGGCAATAGGGTTGGGAAAATCATATAGGTGCCAGGGCTTGACGTGACCAGTCGATTGATCGGAGGGGCCTCTCCGACCGCCCGTCTAACCCAAGATAGGGTGGAGTATTGCATGTCATGAACTGCTCATCCACCTGGGCTCTATCGTTAAGCATCACGGGTCGCCACCCACGGCCAACAGGTGGCCCGATTGGGGGAGTCTTACCCCTCTGCAGAGGTGCAGTCGGTGCATTCTAACGCCCCAGCCGACAGGGCGGTCAAGACAGTAAAGAAATGGTCAGTTTAGCTCAGTCAACTAGTGAACCACAAGTTCCCTGGTTCGATACCAGCACCTCACCAACTCATCGTATAAGTAGCTCGATTTAGATCTGTGTGGTAAATCGGGGAGCTTATATTAGGTATGGAAGCGCGTGGTGTAATGGTTAAAGTCATGAGAAAATGGACTCGTCGCCCCGAGTTCAAATCCTGGACGTGGTAATTGCATTTCACTTGACGCTAATATCCTTGGGAAATGTATGAATCCTACTCTCCCTCCAGCTATGGGTAAATAGTAGGGCAGACTGGGCTCTTTAACCTTGGTTAGCCAACTGGTCTAGTAGAAGGAAAACTCTGAATTCAAACCTGCTGAACTCCGCTTAATAAATTGACCTTGTGTCGCTTCCTGCTCGTGCGGAGGGGTTGGTAAATAATATATATATATATAGGCATAATCCAACTAATAGACATAGATATATGAAATAATATTTGTTTAACCCTTCTGGCACTTTGGTCCATAAAGATCTTTGAGGTGGGTTCCGATCTAATCGTCACGACCGGACGTGAAAATTCTCGTTAAACCATCGATTTGATTCTAGCCTTTTGACCAATAATCTTTGACTCTTCACTCTCCTAATTGAAACTTGATGTCCGCCATGACTGAAATCGCACAGCGTTTTTATGCACACGAATATTTGTTACTACACGAATTACTAAAGAATTTAAAGAATTGCTTCCTTGACATTTTTTATAATTTCTTTCTGTTGAGATTTTTGTATATAGTTATTTACTAAGCGTAGTTAGATGCGGCACAAGGCCAGAAGTATGGGGCGTCCAGTGAGAATCGAACTCACTAACAATGGCCTGCGAATCTAGATTGCTAACCATTACACCACGTGAGGTGCCCTGAGATTTTTGTATATAGTGATTTACTAAGCTAAGCTTAGATATGGCACAAGGCCAGAAGTATGGGGCGCCCAGTGAGAATCGAACTCATTAACAATGCTCTGTGAATCTAGCTCGCTAGTTGCGATTTTTGTATCTAAGCTAAAGCTTAGATGCGGCACAAGGCAGAAGTAGTGAGACAATGGCCTGCGAATCTAGATTGCTAACCATTACACCACGTGAGGTGCCCTGAGATTTTTGTATATAGTGATTTACTAGCTAAGCTTACTATAGTGAGAATCGAACGCTCTGTGAATCTAGAAGCGCTGCGAGCTAAGCTTAGTGCTAGTGAGAATCGAACTGGCCTGCGAATCTAGATTGCTAGCCCTGAGATTTTGTATATAGTGATTTACTAAGCTAAGCTTAGATATGGCACAGGCCAGAAGTATGGGGCGCCCAGTGAGAATCGAACTCATTAACAATGCTCTGTGAATCTAGCTTGCTAACCATTATACCACGTGAGGCGCCCTGCGATTTTTGTATATAAGGCGTGTGTTAAAAGCCCACTCTTATTTATAGACTGGGCGATAATCACGTGACCATATTTTTGGCCAATCACTGGCAGTACTCTGCTGCTGATATTGTTATTTATACTGGCTGTTCTGATCATACCTATTCATAACTACTTTGAACCTCCGTGGACGACGAACATAGGATTATATCACTGGACCTTTGACACTACGTAGGATTACAAACTCAGGACTTATTCACTTACCAAAGGATTCTATAACTCAGGACTTACTTACTTTAAGTCCTTTTCAAATGGCCAAGAATGGCGGTCAGAAACTTAACACTTTCTTTCTTTTTTTTCTTTTCTGATTTTCTTTCTTTTTATCTTTCTTTTTTGTTGTGTTTTTTTTTACATGAACTTCATTTGATTCATTATCTACAGTTTTACAGCTTGATCAAACAAGCATTGAAATATGTTGACAAACTAAGTCACTGATTGTTTATTTTTCAAGTTGGATCTAGACTCTGGATTTTAATGAGTATGTATTTACCCAACTCCTTCCAATGAGTAGGATGTGACACAATTTCAATTTTTAAGCAGAGTGTAACAGGTTTGAATTCAGATTCTTTTCTTCTCCTAGACTGGTGTTCTGTGTATGACGCTGAACTGCAACTACTGGTTAGATTCCAGTTCTGGATCTCTATGGAGTGTGGAATACCCTTCATTGTCATTAATACCAGGTCCACTCTGACTCTGAGTGGTAGTACCTGTTAGGGTTCTATCTATGGGATACATAAATTAAAAAATCAGCTTCAAAAATTTGAATATCCAACGAGAATGAATAAAACAAAAATGTCTTCGGCATGAAATAACCCAAGGCTTGAGATACTGTAAAATCCACTGAACCAACTTAGATCGGTTGTCATACCAAGATTAGGATATTTACCACGTACCCCACGTGTACGGGTTAGGCACAAGGCTCTATTGATATGGGACCACCCACAAGCCGTGACTCATGGGTAGTGGGTGCAAAAAATACGTTGATCCCGTCGACATTTCCAAGGGGGCGCCTCAGACACTGGGCAATAATTCAGCTCTGCCCTTTAAATCAAAGGGCACAGGTGTTGCCTGGGGGATGGTCCCTGGGACCAACGATGTTAGCTTGTACAGTCCAGGGTCTCGAAGCCACCGGACTAGAGTTAGATATGTTGGACATTGTTGAGTAACTGGCCGCCATCCTTGGCCAGTTGTAAAGGAACTTAAAGTAAATAAGTAAGTAAGTCAATAAGTATCCGGTGGTATAGTAACCTTTGGTAAGTAAGTAAGTCAATAAGTATCCGGTGGTATAGTAACCTTTGGTAAAGCAATAAGTCCTGTGGCATAGTACTACGTTCCGTCGTCCAAGATGATCCATGTAATAATGATCTAAGGTTAAGAATCAGGCTAGTATAAATACAACAACAGCAGCAGCAGCACTGCAAGTGATTGGACAATAGGTTGCCTTCCCTGGTCACGTGGTAGTCAACGGGTCTATAAGTAGAAGTGACTACTTGCCTCATGCCTTATATAAAAAAGGGCACCTCATTTGGTGTAATGGTTAGCAAGCTATGTTTGCAGACCATTGTTAGTGAGTTCGATTCTCACTGGGTGCCCCATAACCTGGCCTTGTGAAATAACTATATATAACAAAAATTCCTACAGACATATCTACATTGTCATACCAAGATTAAAAAGTCCAATCTGCTCTACAATTTACTTTATTTCTCCCTTTGTATACGAATTGGCTTACTAATTTCAGAGGCTAGTGTTGATCACTGCCACTAGTTTGTAACGCATAAACTATATATTTTCGCGGGGGTCAATGTCTCTTGCTGCTTTCTTTAGGCTATGCAGCGGTAATTTGGCTTGCGCAGGCGTATTTGCTTGAAGTGAAAGAGAAAAAAAATTCAGAACTTTCTTCCATAAATGTAAAATCTGTTTTGTTTAGAATTGGCTTTTTAGAAATAGCAAAATTATTTTTATCTCTCAAAAATATGATTTGAGGCTATTCAAAATCGCAGCAAATCAAACAGGGTGCTGCAGGCATGAACAGCGTTATATCATCAAATATTTGGTGGCAGAGAAGGGTGTTTTAGTAAACAAGAAAATGTTCACAAATGAGATTTTAAAAAAGTAAATAAACGAATAAAAAGGTTTTCCACAAAGCGCCTGAATCGAAAAGATAGTTCAAGACAAGGAAAATACAAGGACTATCTAATATGTCTTTAATCAATACTTCCGCACGAGCAGGATGCTACACAAGGTCAATTTCAAAATGGAGTTTAAGAGGTTTGAATAAAGAGTTCTTTTCATCCTTATAGGGATTGGCCCCTATATTTTTACGGCATGTGGAATTGAATAAATTAAAATATTTAAGTTTTCTTAAATAATTAGTTTTACAATTGTAAAAGTTAAGTTTAGAATTATGTAAACAAAAGATAATCAAACAAATATTAGTTTAGAAATATTTTAGCAACAATAGAAACAATGGTTTAAATTCCATTGAAAATATGTACGCCATCGGAATGTTACAAAATCATCCGATATTTACGTCATTAGAAAACAGCTGATATTTGAAAATTCCAATATTAAATTTAACTTAATGAACACGTTGACAATGACAAAAGAAAATTATAAAAAGGCCCATAGACCTGAAAAACTTCAGTGGGGAGCTTATGCTCTTCCCGACTCAATAGAGTTGGAGCTGATGCTCCTAACTCGACAATGGGAACGGACGCTCTTCCCAACTCGACACAATGGGGAGAAGACGCTGTCCGAAAACATAAAATACGACTCAACAGGTCCGTCTGTTTTTTCGTTTTATATTTTCACTCTCTCCTACCCAATACGACACAAGCTTCAATCACAGACATTGTTTTATTTAAACTGCTACAATTTGACATATCCAATCACACAAATATAAACAATACATAAGCACTTTACAAACACAACTACGTACAGACACATGTAGTCTGCAACACCGCAGAAGGAACAATTGAATATACTAATTGTAAATTAATGTATTTAAAGTTTGTTTCTTTTATCAATTTTGTCTTCTTTTTGTTTTCTATGGAAACTACATTTCCGTAGTCATATACATTTAAATTGTGGAATCAAAACTCGAATCTTCAACTACATAAACACCAAACAACAACGGTCCCTACATCATAAACAAGACATATCAAGATTAAAGAGCCGAATCTGTCCTAATATTTACCCAAACTGGATGGAGAATAGTTAGATTCGTACATTTTCCCAATGGTATCAGGTCTATGAAAATACAAA
>CM042147.1:2097366-2136937 GCA_023376005.1 Doryteuthis pealeii
AAATGTAGATAGATATAAATAAACAAAAAGGTTAATGCTCAGAGGGTGGGCCAAACCTGGAATGATAATCAGTCACAGTTGAACAGGCACACACACATAAGCACACACACACACGAACACACGCATAAACAAACACCCCCTCACACAAACACACACAGAGAATTTGGAAGACACGAGACAAAACCAAATGGGCAGTCACTAGCAACAACTTCAGTTTCGGAGATCTTCTGTAGAAGAGATCTTTATCTCGAAATATTAAGAATTAAAAATTTTACAGGTTAACGAGCAACAGCATAGTTACCTTATTTTTCTTTACACTGCATTGTGATAGCCTTCAAAACCAACCACCAAACCAATATAAACACAATGCTTCAAGCAAATTATAAAAGACTTTTATAGATAGATTATATAAATATTTAATAATATTTTCATAGATAGATTATATAAATTATCATGCATAGATATTAATATTAAATAACATAAACGTAACATAAAATAACACTAGACAGGTTGACATGCCGTTAAAATTAATTAAAACAGAAATAAGAATATAAAAGTATTATCTGCGTTATTCGGACTATTGTCCCCATCTTCATTGTTATTTGTACAACGTTTCGGCTGATATGCCTTCTGGCCTTCTTCAGGTATTTCCTGTTGGACTCGGGAACCTTATAGGTCTCGGGAACCTTCTTTTCGGACTCTGGAACCTTCAAATTGGACACATGGCCTAGTGGATAAGGTAGTTAGATTAAGGCAGTTCTAAGTGACAGTTATCCTGGATTCCGGGTTCAATCCTGAGTAGAGGCAGTAACATAGAAAAATAATTAACACAACTCCTACCCCAGCAATGGTTAGCGGAATGAGAACAGGATACCCCGAGGACTGAATAAAGGGTTAAGTTCGAAGTTCCGTGATTGCTCCCGATTAGGACAAGAAAGTTCCCGAGTTCGAAAAGAAGATTCCTGAGTTCGAAAAGAAGGTTCCCGGGACCGAGAAGGTTCCCGAATCCGACAAGAAATACCTGGAGAGAGAGTTGGATTCATACCTTTCCCAAGGGCACTAGCGCTAAGTGAAATGCAATTACCACATCCAGGATTTGAAATCAGACCGACGTGTCCATTTCCCATGACTTTAGCTATTTCACCACGCGCTTCCATGCCTGAAGAAGCCCGGATGGCATATCGGCCGAAACGTTGTACAAATGAAGATGGGGACAATAGTCCGAATAACGCAGATAATACTAATCATCAAGCCTCATCTCAAACATTCAGAGAAAAAGAATAGGAAAGCTTACACTATTTAAACCACAAAATTGCTACTTTCATTCGTGAAATACGATTGTGTTGGTAAAAGTTCAATAGAAACTTGGGGAAATGCGTGATATCACGAGAAACCCTTGATTGCCTTGTACAACAAAGCATACGGATTCTTAACCGTCCTTAAGCGGCGAAAGCCTAAATTGAATTTCTTGCTTTGGGTCGAGATAGAGAGGTAATAATCAAGAAAGGACATTCACTTTCAGCGGGCTTATTGTTTGCTTGGCGTGTAGTGGTTAAGCCATCGGTGTATTAAGGGGACATAAAGACGAAGGGAGTATATTTTTGATACAGTGATATAAATGGCCGAGATAAAAAAGAAAATAGGACTGAAGGTAAAAAAAGCGAAAAGAGTTAATGAAACAAAGAATTGAAAAATGAAGAAATCAAAGAGAAATAAGGAAAGACCCGAATAAACGAAGAATTGAAAAAGAAAAAAGAGTATTGTAAAAATAAAAGAAAGAAAGAAAACAAAAATAATGAATGAAATTTTAAAAAGAATTGAAAAATGAAGAAATCAAAGAGAATAAGGAAAGATGCGAATAAACGAAGAATTGAAAAGAAAGAAAAAGAAGAAAAGTGAAAAAGAAAAGAAAGAAAGAAAAACAAAAATAATGAATGAAATAAAAAAGAATTGAAAAATGAAGAAATCAAAGAGAAATAAGAAAAGACGCGAATAAACGAAGAATTAAAAAGAAAGAAAAAGAAGAATTGGAAAAGAAAAGAAAGAAAAACAAAAATAATGAATGAAATTTAAAAAAAGAATTGAGAAAAGAGGAAATCAAACAGAAGAAAAAAATCAAGAAAAGCAACACAAAAAAAGTTTTAAAAATGAATTCAAGAAAGGGAAAATAAATAGGGTAGTTGTAAACAAATAAAGGGACCGAGTTAGCTCAATCGGTAGACCGTTCGGCTAGAAACCACAAGGTTCCTAGTTCGATATCGGCCCTAGCCAACTCAGCGTATGAGTAGCACAGAGATATGTGCGGTAAAGTAAGGAGCTGATGGTAGGTGTGGCGTTCCACCTCAGACGCAGAAACAATCTCATTTGTTTAGCGCTAGGGAACAGGTAATAGACTTCCTCGCTGATTGGCTGATACCGACTTTAGGCCACACCAACGACTTTTTTTACTTAAATAAAGATAGGGATATTCTTAAAAGAAATCAAGGAAGAAAAGAAGGAAAATGGAAATATAAAAGAAAGGAAAGAAGTAAAGGAAAGAAAGAAAAAAAAGAAAGAAAAGAAGGAAAGAAAGAAAAAAGAAAGGAAGAAAGAAAGAAAGGAAACAAAAGAAGAGAAAGAAGGAAAGAAGGAAGGAAAGAGAAGAAAAGAAAAAGAAAGGGAAAGAAAGAAAGAAAGAAAAAAGGGAGGGAAAGAAAGAAGAAGAAGGAAAGAAGAAGGAAAGAAAGAAAGAAAAGAAAAGAAAAGGAAAAGGAAAAGAAAGAAAGAAAAAGAAAGGAAAGAAAGGAAAGAAAGAAAGAAAGAAAGAAAGAAAGAAAGAAAGGGAGGGGAAAAAGAAAGAAGGAAAGGAAAGAAAGAAAGAAAGAGGAAGAAGAAGAAAGACAGAAGAAAGAAAAAAGGAAGGTAAAGGAAAGAAAGGAAAGAAAGAAAGAAAAAGAAAAAAGAAGAAAAAAAAAAGAAAAAGAAAGAAGGAAGGTAAGGAAAGAAGAAAGAAAGAAAGAAAGAATTGCGAGGATATCAATAAACAAACCAATAGATAAAGAGAAAGAATGAAAAAAGAAAGAAAGAAAAGAAAAAGAGAAAGAAAAAAATGAATCACGAAGATATTAGTAAAAAAAAAAACAAATGAATAACAAAAGATAGAAAGAAATGAATTACGATGTTATCTATAATGTAAATAAAGGAATAAATAAAGACAATAGAAAAAAAGAGAGAAATTTGGACATTCGACACTAACCTAAACAAGAAAGCCATCAAAATAAGGAACTGCAAGAGAAAGAAATGGAATGGAATTACTTTGATATCAATTGTCTTTGGGATTAAATAAAACTAAAGACTTCTTCCCAGGAGACTGAATGGTTCCAGTCCAATTTTGACTCGGGCTTAACTTCCCCTACAACTCATTCTCAGTGGTAAACAAAATTATTTCGGATGAAATTGAAAGCTGGGAAATAACCTCGATTTCGTGTCTTGACAACCATAATTTACTGTTTCTCTAGGTGGAGCCAAGCCAGGCACAGGGACAAATGTGTGAGAAAACCAAGGAAAATCCATTTCACTACATTAGGAAGTGTCTGTGATTATATTTATAGCCAGGCGTGTTCAGAAATTTTTTTCTCGCTCCCCAATGATCCGTGCATAGAAAAAATAAGTGTTTTAAAAGTTTTACTTCGGATTTCACTTATATATATATATATATATATATATATATATATATATATATATATATATATATATATATATGTGTGTGTGTGTGTGTGTGTATATATATATATATATATATATATATATATATATATATATATATATGACGATAGGAGAGTTGGAGTAAAATCCGACAGTATGAGGTAAGGTAAAAGGGAAAGTGGACAAAAAATAATGACTCAAACAAGTGGAAATAGGAGAGAAATATTTCGTTCTTCTTCACGCAAAGAACTTCATCAGTCTAACTTTATTCAAAATAAAATACATACATACATAAAAAAAGTACATACATTTATAGAAGAGAAAGTGAGTTTGTGGTGAAATTCTCACTTTCTCTTTCACTGGAGGCTGAGTGACAGTAAGTCTCCTCAGGTCTCCAGGACTCTTCTGAGTATTCTAGCCGATCCCAACAATGCTGTATTTGGATGGTCTCGGTTCTTCCTCTGATTTCTAGTCCACCCAAATTCTTTTCCAGAGCTTTGGGGATCGTTCCAAGGGCACCAATTACAATTGGTACGACCTTCACCTTCATGTTCCACAGCTTCCTCAATTCTCTTGCAAGGTCTAAGTATTTGTCTATCTTTTCGCTTTCTTTCATTTTTACTCGGTGGTCGGCTGGGACAGTAAAATCTATGAGATGACAGGTTCTCTTTTTCTTGTCAATCAATACTAGTTCGGGTCTCCTGGCCGGGATTAGGTGATCCGTCTGTACCTCGAAGTCCCAGAGAATTTTGTGCGTCTCGTTCTCTAGGACAGGTTTAGGTTTGTGCATGTACCATTTGGTTGTATGGTGAAAATTGAATTTCTTGCACAGTTCCCAGTGGATCACCTTTTTCACAGTGTCGTGCCAAGTCTTGTACTCTCTTTGGGCGAGTTTACTGCATTCACTTATTATATGATTGACAGTTTCGTCTCTTTCCCCACACATTCTACATTTGCTATTCCGTTGTGTGTTATCTATTTTTGCTTTTATATAATTTGTCCTTATGGCATTATCTTGTGCTGCAATTATCAGAGATTCAGTTTCTCTTTTGAGGTTTCCCCTTCTTAGCCATGTTTATGTCTTCTTGTATGCGACCTCTCCTGTGTTTCGCTTGAAGTGTCCATGTAACTGTTTTTCTTCCCATTTCTGCTTCCTTGTTTTTGTTATATTTGTTCTCGTCCATATATTGCAATTGTTTTTTCAGGCTGCTGCTATAAGTCTCTCTTTGCTCTTTTTTGTATATTCCTCGAGCGCTCGAATTGTCGAATCTACACAGTCTTCAATGCTGGCAAGACCTCTTCCTCCTTCTTTTAAAAAAAAGTATTATTGTAATTCTTCTGTTCAATTATAAAGAACTAACTATCATTGTCTGTACTTTGCTTCGATGCGGTATGCACAAAATAGGAGAACCACTGTGAGTGGTTTAAAGTAGGCAAAGAGTAATTAATGATAATCATTTGTTTGCACACAGATATAAGGCTTCAAATATTCTAAGAAGGCACCAATAATTTGCAAGCAATTATGTGATTTCAATTAACTCATAATAACCCTTACATCTCAAGTCTGCCTAATATTGATTAATTCTATTTAATAATTGTTGTATACCAAACATCAGGTCTACAATCGAGAGAGGAAACTCGGCTGATAGAGAGACAGAGAGACAGAGAGAGACAGAGAGACTTACTTGTTATTTCATTTCTGCTTTAATGCTTCTGCTAACGTTTCGTCTGGCTATCATCTTGTCGTCTTGTAGTTGCTGTCTCTAACTAAGGGCTTTATTCTAATGGCTAACTCTAGTCATTGTAATTACTTAAATGAACTACAAGACTTTTATTTCTTGATCAAGATTTTATTTAGCCCATTCTTAGGTGGGTGCGAAGGGAGATGATAAGAGAAGAAAAGAGAGAGAAAACGAGAGGAAGGAATAGAGAAAAACAAGCGAATCAAAATGGCGTCGACATTGTTTTAATAATTGTCATGGTGGTTAAAATGGGCTAATTTTTGATCAGCGGTCTCGATAATTCACTATCAGCAGATTTTAGTGAAACACTGAATTTTGTAAGTGCAGCATCCTCTATATGTTGTATACCCAACATCGTGTATATAATCGAGAGAGGAAACTCAGGTGAGAGAGAGAGAGAGAGAGAGAGAGAGGGGGGGGGAGACAGAAATTAGAGACTTACTTGTTATTTCATTTCTGCTTTAATGCTTCTGCTAACGTTTTGTCTGGCTATCATCTTGTCATCTTCTAGTTGCTGTCTCTAACTAAGGGCTTTATTCTAAGGGCTAACTCTAGTCATTGTAATTAATTAAATGAACCACAAGACTTTTATTTCTTGATCAAGATTTATTTAGCCCATATCTTATGAGATTCAACCTCAGCAGAGTGAGGCAGATGCTCTCTGCTCCAACGTCAGGTTGAAACTAAAATCTAAACTAACTAATCACGTGACGCGCGGGATTTGCACCTCTAGGGGTCATAGGGCTATAACCGTTATTGGTAATTTTCCACTCTTTGATCTGAAAGCCAATGGCCCCTTTGAATTCTCGCTACAGGGTCTGTCAACAATTTATGCTACCACATAAATTGTAACATAATCATTTGTTTGTCCACTGTTATGTTTTCACGCATTATCATCCAACACTGACAGCACGGATTCTCATGACTTTCTCTTTCTCACCACAAGTCCCTATCGCTCATCACCCCTATCAAGCCTTCCCCAAAGCATACAGAATCCGCACAATTTATTGATGTATGTTTTTACTGATCGGCCTCGCTCCTACAGCAATATAGTCGGGACAATGATATAGGCTGTAGGGCTTGACGTGACCAGCCGATTGATCGGAGGGGCCTCTCCGATCGATTTAGTAAAAACCAAAGTGGAATGTTGCCTGTTATGGACTGCTCAGCCACTAGGATTACGTACTTAAGCATCACGGGTCACTACCTACGGCCAACAGGTAGCTCCACTAGAGGCCTTTTTTCTTGACGGTAAACATTACACCACCCGTGTCTACATATGATTAATTATGAAAATCTAAAAACTCTTTCATTATTACAATAAACTAGCAAATATATGAACCCCGGATGAAAGTATTTAAGTATAAATATAATAAAATATTCTATTAAATTATAAATGCTAATGAAATTAAATAAGAATGCAGATAAAAAGATTTGAAACGGGGTGGGGCATAATCGAAAAATAGAACAACTGAAACCTACTATTCCATCACTCTTGTCTTTTATTGCTAGATTTTCCTAATTTAACTATTTAGTTAAAATAGGAAATAAAGAATAAATTTACAATTATTACTTCTTATTAAGATATTTCTTTTAAGATTTATCCCCGAACTTTTTGATCTTCTTCATTAATATAAAACCAAATAATTAAAAATCAATAATACCAAGCACATATTTATTAAAATGAAATATTAAATATCAATATGCAAATTAGCCTTCCCGTTCACACCGTAAACCTCTAATTTGTTGTATATATAAATACAAGTACAGAGCTGGGTTAGCTCAGTCGGTAGAGCGTTCGGCTAGAAACCACAAGGTTCTTAGTTCGCCAACTCAGCATTATGAGTAGCACAGGGATCTGTGCGGTAAAGTAAGGGGATGATGGTAGGTGTGGCGCTCCACCTCAGATGCTAAAAAACAATCTCCTTGGTCTAGCGCTATTGAAAAGGGGATAGACTCCCTCGCTGACTGGCTGATACCGACTTTAGGCCGCCCCGTCGACTTTACTTTTTACTTACATGTTATTAGTATGTAGATCCGGCCAACGCCGGGGGTCCATTGGCTTCGGTCCTGGATCTTTACAAGTTAATAGCGTCGATCCCTGGGGGCTATCCCCCCCCCCAGGCAATACCTGCCCCATTGATATAAAGGGTCAGGACTGGGTTTATTGCCCAGTGCCTGAGGCGCCCTCTTGAGGGGAATGCCGACGGGATCGGAGCAATTTTTTCCACCTACCACCCATGCGCTTCGGCTTGTGGGTGGGCCCACATCAAAATGTCCTTGTGTCACGCCCTCATAAGTGGGATGAGAGGCAGATATCTGTAGATATGGTTAACAGTATTAATAATGTAAAACAATTTTATTAATAATTGAGATTTAAATAGAAATAAATATCAGGAAGAATATGACGTAAATAACTAAGGGAATTGTGACTTGAGTAGTAATATAGTTTCGGTTACAGACAAAAAAAACTGTACCTCACCAACACAGCTTGGATCTGTGCTATAAAGTGGGTAAGCTAATGGTAGATGTGATGCTTCATCTCAGCCACAAAAACAATCTTCATGGAACTAGCGCTAGTGAGAAAGGGGATAGACTCCCTCACTGTCCGACTGATACCGACAATAGGCCATTCCGCCCACTTTGCATTTACGTCAGGAGTTTTCATTGTTCGTTGGACGATGACATCAGTCAGAAGCATTGTTCGGTCGTCGCTGATATCAGGTTCTGCGCATGCGCCAGTAATAAATACGATATTTGAATTTGGTTTTCTTTTTCTTTTGCGGTGGTAGATGGGGGGGGGTAATAAAAATGTCGGTTTCCACAAACTTAATGGCGCCACTAGGCGCCTTGTCGCCAGTCGGAAAGACAATTCAGCGAATGCCATAACAATGAAAACGAGCGGAAAATTTGTCGCTTTCTCGACTCTCCCCCCTCCTCCTCCTCCTCACTGAATACATCCAAACACGCCATTGCAAGCAACAATACAAAATGCCTACTAAAACGGAACAATTAAGATATTTAAGAACGTTTGAAAATATCAGTGAGACCCTCAGTCACCGCCTTCTAGCACATATAGGATAAAAAAGGGTTGGAACAATCATATAGGTGCTTGATATTGTGGCGTCACTTTCGTATTTGCCTGGAGAGTTGCCTGCCCGTTTAGTTTGCTGGTTCCCGCTAGGGGCCGGTTATATTTAAGCGGCTGGTTGGAAAGTCTCTCTCTCTTTTCCGGTTGTTCGACCTACGAGACACATGGGTTAGACACGGTCTACCCTTTCTCGTTGGGGCTGCCAATTCTTGTGGCGTGCTCAATTCTTGTGGCCTTGAGCCAAAACCAAACAAAGCTTGATAAATAACAAGCATTCAATATCTTCCGTAAAATGCGGGCTATCATAAATCTTCACTTGTATGCAGTCTACTATTATATTTTCAACTTTAGTAAAGGTATACCGTTAAATTACTTGAATTTCAACAATAGTATATGGTGTACGATTAAATTCCTAGAGTAGTATAAGGTGTACGATTAAATTCCTAGAATAGAATAAGGTGTACCATTAATTTCCTAGAATAGTATAAGGTGTCCGATTAGATTATTAAAATAGAATAAGTTGCACGATTAAATTCCTAGAGTAGTATAAGACGTACCATTTAATTCAAAAAGTAGTATAAGGTGTACCATTAAATATCTTGAGTAGTATAGGGTGTACCATTTAATTTCTGGAGTCGAATAAGGTGTACGATTAAATTCCAGCAGCAGTATAATTTAAATTCAAATACTTTCTTAATTAAATTAAAGTAGGATTTGTACATTATTGATGTTAATTTGTTATAATACCCGCCAACGCAGGGTATCACCGCTAGTATAGAATAAAAATGAATATATGCAAATGAGAAGATAGAACTAAAAATATGAGCCACAACCCCCCCCCACACACACACACACACACACACACAAAAATCATAATAATTTTACAAAGTCTGCAAACATAGAACTCTTCAGTTACGGGCATTTTTTAGTCGTTCAGTCTGTCTTAAATTTAAGACCCCTTGTTTGATCATTTTTTTTTTTTTTACTGCCGGGGATGAAGGGTTAGAGGATCAAATTCACCCTGAAAACCCGGCTAAAAACCATAATGTGCATTGGACAAAACAAGGTCTCCATATATCTTGCCAAAAGTTTCTGTTCCCCGGAGAGATAAAAAAGACTCAAAGGCGCGGAAAAGCCATAGCCTTTCGTTCGGTGTGCCTGTTCGAATTACGGTACAAAATGAATGAAGAACTATTTGAGTGTTGTCGAACACACGGAAAATACGGCTTGTGTTACATAATTATTAGATTCTTAATAATTATTTACAGTAGTGTAGAAATCAAAATGACGGCGGCCTTGAGGGATGAGTGACAAGGCTTGACCTCAGTCCTGATCCTTCCTTCCGGTGGATACCGTGAGAATCAGTGGAGGAGACCCTCTTCCGGTTTTAGATTAGAAATAGATTTTAGTCAGTCGGCGAGAAACCACGACGGTGGTGAGTGGTGTTATACACGCTCCGACTCTATCTGCGCAGGTAGTCTGGTGGGGGATTTCGAGAATAAAATATGATCAAAGTAAATC
Organism: Doryteuthis pealeii; assembly: GCA_023376005.1. Classification (NCBI taxonomy): domain Eukaryota; kingdom Metazoa; phylum Mollusca; class Cephalopoda; order Myopsida; family Loliginidae; genus Doryteuthis; species Doryteuthis pealeii. The sequence goes on from CM042147.1 coordinate 2,107,405, forward strand.
GAAGTCTTGTGTTATTATCTAAAAACTAACAGTGACACAGGGCTTCTGATAAAGAGAAATCCCCAATGGAAGACCAGACACGAAGTCCCCAAGAGAAGTCCAGACGTTAGAAGAGACCTAGAAGAACTTAAGATGTCAGAAGAACAGAAGAAGAAAAGAAGTAAGAAAGAAGTAAAGTAAAGAATGGTATACAACACTTGGACTCCGTTAGGCAGTTCAATGTGTAAAGTACATTTCACAAAGCGCTAATACTCCTGGGAAAGGTATGAATCCAACTAAGTATCTCCACTGCATTGTCGGTATCCCCTAAAGAGAAAAAAAAGCTACGGGAGAGGACTCTGACATAAAATACGGATTGGACTCCGTTGGACAACTCAGTGTGTAAAGTACTGTCTGGCAACCCCTGCAGCCTGGCTCATTATTCCTTTGAATAACACCAGCAAGACAGAGAGAGGGGTCCTATCGCTTGGACAAAACGGAGTCTCCATATATCTTGCTTAAGTTTTCTGTTCCTCGAAGAGATAAAAGACTCAAAGGCGCGGAAAAGCTATGACCTTTCGTTCGGTATGCTTATTAGAATTACGGTACAAAATAAATGAAAAAACTATTTGAGTGCTTTCGAACACACAAAGGACACATTCTTTACGAAGAAAAAAAAATAAACAATGATTGAAAAGATAAGAGTCATCTATAAAGATTAAAAATAAACCGACACTCCGTACAAAATAAGCCGATTTCTATCTTAATCTATAAACATAAAAGGATATTTGAATATTGGTGCTGATATATCTGTAAGTCAAATATGAATATATACACTACCGCACAAAGTTCACCACTAGCGAAGGATTTGTTTTTTGGTTACTGGGTTTCAATGTTATTGAATAGACTTAGAAATAATACATAAATCAATTGTATGATGTTCCACTAAAAAATGTTTGAAATATCAGCAGATATCAAGACACACACACACACACACACACACACACACATACATATATATATATATATATATATATATATATATATGTATGTGTCTGTGTGTATGTATGTGTGTGTGTGTGTGTGTGTGTGTAGGAAGTCTCACCTGGGTCAATCCATGCAGATTCCTGGAGCAAACAATGTGTCTTGTGCTATCTGTGGCAAGGTCTGTAAGTCGGCTTCTGGTCTTAAGAGACATATGGTGGTGCATAAGCATCAAATTTTAAAATCTGATTCATCTCATTCATCTCATTCAACGGGAAGGAAGTCTTTTCAATGTCATATTTGTATCAAACTTTGTGGATCTGCAGCAGGTTTGTTGAGTCATTTGAGGGCTCATGCAAGGAAGGGTTCTGGTGGTGGAGTTGTAGGATTGTGAGGGACGGCAATGATCTGTAAAGATTATGCTATTGCCATATATTGCCATATATATATATACAGAGATTGACTTTTTCTCGATTTGTTTCCGCCTTACATTTAAACCGATATGCACGCCTAATTCATTTAATTATAACAAATTAATTCTCAAATTAGGTATGACTTTAATTAAGCACATAATCTCCCCCCAAAATTGCCGGCTATTGCCATCTCAAACAGATTGTTTGTTCACTTCATATATATATATATATATATATATATATATATAAGTAAAAAAAAATATTACAAAAGATTTAGATTTTTAGCTTACAGCCTATTTCAGGAAGCGTAGACCAAATGTCTAGTGTTTCCAATCATCAGATTCGTATCTGATGATTGGAAACACTAGGCACTTGGTTTAGGCTTCCTGAAATAGGCTATAACGCTAAAAATCTAAATCTAATGTTATATTCTTTACTTATATAATTTTTTTCTGTGACTCTGGAGATTAAGAGCTCACTTTTTAAAAAAAACTTCTATGTCGTAACGAAGATATCTTCCCCGGATATTTGTATTAAATATATATATATATATATATATATATATATATATATATATATATATGTTGTGTGTGTGTGTGTGTGTGTGTGGTGGTTCGGTGTGTGTGTGTGGAAGCCAATACATGGACATGCAGGTGTGGGGCGCCCGGCAAGGACTTACATTGACCAGCTATGCGAGGATGCTATTTGCTCCGCAGAGGACCTCCCGGGTGCAATGAATGATAGGGAAGTTTGGCGAGAGATTGTCATGGATATCCGTGCTGCAAGCGCGATATGATGATGATATATAAAGAAATGCTTATCAACGCAGTGATTGTATTCAGTTGAATGTGACAAGTGTATATTGATTCGCACCGTTGGGTCATTCAATTAACGATGTTTGATAGGATTGTGAGATATTGTTGAACCACCTAAGGTTCATTGTAATGATGTTTCAGACCTACAATATACATGACGGCATGGCACCCTATCTGATGGATGCTTTGCTCCGAGCGCAATTATACTTACATTTGTTCAGTGAGCACACTCACGCATGCGCATTCGAAGTCTATCAGATAAATACATTGATATTTAATATAAAGGGAAAAAATATGGCCTACCTAGGAAAATGGCATCTTATATCGTTTCAAGGCATTCTCCCTCCACTTTGCACCCCCCTCTGTCGACGGACCTTAGAATACCTTGATTGTATCCAATACAAAGGAACTGAACCCTCCCACCCAAATACAAACAATATGAAAGATCTATTTGAAAATGTCAACATGGAGGACATTCGGTCCTTTTTGAGGGAAATACAATTAGACCATAGAATATAGACAATACCATACAACAAGATCCCCAATGGTGCTAACACATTGTTAAAATCAATTACTAAAAAAAGTATAAATATAAATAGACAAAATATATTATTTCCTAAACGTTAGGCATGACATAACACCAGACGGGTTGATATGCCGTCAAAATCAATCAACCGACCAACCAGCTTAGTAACCATAACATTGCGATAGGACGCCCTAAAACAATTCTCCCACCGTTAGGCTTGAACCCAAGTACCCATGATTAAAAGTCTCGTGCGTAACCGACTAAGTAAGCCGGGCTGCTTGAAAGTAAATATGGAATTAAGGAGTGTTTGAAACAGAAAATATGCCCCCCTAAATTTTGTACAAATTCAGGTAATTATGAACTTTTGTTTAGTAAATTAGAGTGTCCCAGAAAAAAACAGAACCCACAAATTTGGTAAAAAAACTGTTAATTTTAACTAGGAGGGTTTAGAGTTAGGGTTAGGGTTGGGGTTTAGGGTTAGGGTTGGGGTTTAGGGTTTAGGATTAGTTTAATGGGAAAATAAATAAATAATTTGGGTTCGGTTTTTTCTGGGTCACCCTGTATAGGGTAACCCAGAAAAAACAGAACCCAAACCCTAACCCTAAACCCTAAACCCTAGCCCTAAACCCCCTAGTTAAAATTAACAGTTTTATTACATAATTTGTGGGTTCTGTTTTTTCTGGGACACTCTAATTTACTAAACAAAAGTTCATATTTACCCAAATTTATATATACCTACTATAATGTACATAATCATTTAGTTGAAGGGGAAAAGGAATAGGATCCTATCAGCTGGGTTGCAGACTAACATTATAACTATTGTACATCATGTCATCCTCCTCATCTAACTTTTTACTAGCTTTCCCCAAGGACGTAATGACCTTTTTGAGACATTCAGTTTGAGACCTCGACGTTAAAACATCCCATTAGTGAACTATTTCAAAAGACTTGTTTCATTATGAAAAGATTTCGTATAAGGAACATATATATATATATATATATATATATATATATATATATATATATATATTATATATATATATATATATATATATATATATATATATATATATATATATATATGATTGGCACTATTATACTTGAAAAATGGTAGTAATCCAACGTACAGTGTTATTAGAAGAGTGCTCAGTATCTGTGATAGAGCGGTAATAGATAAATAAATGAATAAATAAAAGGTTTAGCTTTTTTTTTATCATTGGAACAATTATTACAACCGTTCGGTTTCTTGCTATGGCATTCGTCAGGAATTGCTTTTGAAAATTTGGAAAACAAAATTGCTTTTGAAAATGATACAAATGGCATACCATTTGTATCATTTTCAAAAGAAATTTCGTTTACCTAAACTAAACATTTTATTTATTCATTTATTTATCTATCTATCAATATATATATATATATATATATATATATATATATATATATTTTTTGCTTGAAGGCAATTACAATGCATGTATCGCATAAAATTCGATACTCTTTTTTTTAATAGAAAATGAATTTGACAAGTGTAATCCCGGCAAAGGATCGCTCAGTGTGTAGAACATCGTACAGACTGTTTCGACTTTATTATATATATATATATATATATATATAATATATTATAGAGAGAGAGAGAGAGAGAGAGAGAGACAGACAGACAGACAGACAGACAGACAGAGAGAGAGAGAGAGAGAGAGAGAGAGAGAGAGAGAGATAATTGAATAAATAAAAGGTTTAGTTCAGGTAAACGAAATTGCTTTTGAATATATATATATATATATATATATATATATATATATATATATATATATATATATATAGAATCTAGATGAGTCAGACACTGTTCTACCGAGGTTTCACCCGAATGGTTCTTCAGGATAATTCTGACTGAAGGAGGTTGTCCCATACGTCTTTCATTACTGTATCGGGTATCATATTGGGTAAAAATTAGCATAAAGGTTAAAAAATTTAAAATTCCTAAGAATGTTGTGTTATAATTATTTTTGTATTTATTTTTATTTTTATTCTATTTTCAATTTGATTTTTATTGGCTTTAAAGTCTGCAGTACATTACAAAATGAAGAGGTAAGCGTATTCATTTTGTAATGTAGTGTAAAAGATTTAAACTTAACGGTTAGCCTCTTCATTTTGTAATGTAGTGTAAAAGATTTAAACTCAACAATTAGTCTATTCATTTTGTAATATAGTGTAAAAAATTTAAAAATCATCATAATAAAAGAATTTATTTAATTTGAATCAATTTTTCTTTTAATATAAAGATCAAATTGTTTATCTTTACATGTGTTTAAAATTTGTGTTCTTTGGTTTAGTAGTTCGTTTGTTTCTTTTCTTTTTGGTGGGGACGGGGTTGTAATTAGCTATTGCAAGTTTTTCCTCCAAGCAAAGTCATCAAAATTTGTCTATACATGCGTATATATACACTTATATATATGCACATATGGAAGTATGTAAAATTGAAAACGGTGTTTTTTTTTTTTCATCTTTATATACTTCCATACTGTCGAATTCATTTCACTTTTTCCTGATATCCTGTGCGTTGAAAAACACAGCAAAATAGAAACATGCATATACACATACATACATATACATATATATATATATATATATATATATATGTGTGTGTGTGTGTGTACATACATATACATGCATATATATACATATATGAGTATAGATAAGAGGATATGAAAACAACACAATATGCTGTTAAAGTCAAAACATTTTATAACATATTCATAGCTAATATTGAAATACATAACTGCATCTAATGGGGAGATTCCCATTCTGGAGCTCTAAAGAGTGTGGAGTACCCAATTCATTGCCATTACACCCAGGTCCACTCTGATGTGGATTCCCCAGATATACAGAACTGGAGTCTCACCATCAGGTGCAGTTTAGTGCCTTTCAGGAAGGGATACAGTCAAAATAGAGAGAGGGAGAGAGCGAGAGAGAGCGAGAGAGAGAGAGAGAGAGGGGGAAGATTTAAGGTGATCGAACCACAGAGTATTGATGATAAATTGTCCCTCCCGCGTAAATTGCAGGTCATGTTTCTTGCCATTTTGGCGAAAAACAAAATGGTGCCTTCTGATAACGCGATGTATTGTTTCCAGTTTTAATTTACAAGGACACTCAATTAGGCTAAGTGTTGATCTCCGCTTAAAACTACGATGGACCAGTGGGGCCATAAATCGAAACAAAAGCAACAGAGAAGCCGATGATATATATTAATCTTTCAATGTGGAAATGTGCCCAGAACAATGTGCCGTTAAACATTATTTATAACACAATTAAGGGATAGTATAGGTTATCTTGACGAACCATTATTCGCTGAAGTCAAATATCTCATTCATCCTGATTTTACCGGCTTTGAAAAGCAACCACTAAGGCCATTAACCGACAGTAATTCATATGTCAATACCATGGTATTAAATAATGGCCGATTGAAGTGCTCGGTTTTGAAATGTCATTTTAACATAGAATTTGTTGTTTATTTCAGGTGATTTTTTTGCCTATATAATAATTAATGTATGCTCAAAAGGAAAATTTAATTTATTTTCAGATAGGAAGTATTTTTGAAAAATAGGAGCCTTCAAAGATGAACATGCCTAAACATGACCTTCGCCTTCTTATGCTGCATGAGTTCAAGCTTGCGCACAATGCCTCCAAAACTGCTACCAATATCAACAAAGCATGGGGAGATGAATCCACAAGTGATCGGACTGTACGAAGGTGGTTCCAGAAATTCCGCAGTGGAAATGAGAGTCTCGAAGATGAAGAAGGTAGAGGACGGACATGCAGTCTTGACAATGAACAATTGCTGGCAGTTGTTAAGAAAAATCCACAACAAAGTGTCAGAGAAATGTCTCAGACACTTGGTGTCAGCATTGCAACAGTTTCCCGCCATTTACAGAGTATTGGAAAGGTGAAAAAGCTTGATAAATGGGTTCCTCATGAGCTCAATGAGAACCAAAAAATAAGGCGGTTTGAAGTGTGCTCGATGCTCAGTTTGCGTAACACCAATGACCCCTTTCTTGACCGAATAGTCACTTGTGACGAAAAGTGGATCCTTTACGACGGTTGGCATCTCCACTGCTGAATTTCTGGAACCACCTTCGTGGTTTAATTTCTACTAGCAAATATATGCACCCTCCGGGTGCAAGTATTTAAGTTTTAATGTAATGAAATATCGTATTAAATTAGAAAGTCTAATAAGAAGGCAGATAAAAAGATATGTAACAGAGTGGGGGTATAATAGAAAAATAGAAATGAAACTTACTCTTCCATCACTCCCGTCTTTCATTGCTGAATTTTACTTATTTAACTATTTAGTTAAATTAGGAAATAAAGAATAAAATTACACTTATTTTTTCTTGTTAATGGATTTCATTTAAGATTCATTGAAGAGATTTTTGCTTATATTCATTAAAATAAAACTAAACAGTTAGAAATCAATAATACTAAGCACATATTTAATAAAATCACATTTTAAATATCAATATGCAAATTAGCCTTCCCATTCACACTGTAAAACGCTATTTTTTGTATATATAAATACAATTGCATGTTATATGTATGTAGATATGGACAACACTAATAAAAAGGTTAAGCAATTTTATTAATAATTGAGGTTTAAATATGAATAAAATCATGGAGAATGTGATGTAAATAACTAAGGGAATTATGACTTGAATTGTAATATAGTTTCGGTTACAGACAGAAAAACACACAATCTCCATTATAAAAGATATTAAAATGACATTTCAAAACCGAGCTCTTCAATCGGCCATTATTTTTGTAACAACCTAATATCTACATAACAATCTTCATCCTTAGGATTTTGTATACATCTCACAAAGGGCACCCGTGGTCTAATGGCTATTATCGTAAGTGACCCGAGCTCAAATCCTGGACGAGCTTGTTGGCATTTCACATAGCACTAATACCCTCGAGAAAGGCATATATCCAACACTTCTCCCCCAGCTATGGGTAATCGGTAGGATAAACTGAGCTCTTTAACCTTGATTAGATAACCAGTCTAAGAGAAAGAAGACTCCAAACCTGTTAAACTCCACTTAAGAAATTGGGTAATCTGAACATTAGTTACATAAATGAGAGTAACCTTCCTTTGTTTGTTTCACTTTGAGGAAGCCGTATGATTTGGTCAGCTACACTGAAAATACGAATTTGTTCGAATCAACTCAACTGCATTTTTTAACACGAAAATATCATAAAATGTGTTCTTAATTGTGCTTGCGCATTATTTGAAATGAACTTAATTGTTATTAAGAACATATTTTATGATATTGTCGTGTTAAAATATGCAGTTGTATTGATTCGAACAAATTCGTATTTTCAGTGTAGATTTACGGTGAAATGAAAATCGCCGACCGAAACATACGACTTCCTCAAAGTGAAACAAACAAGGGAAGGTTACTCTCATTTATGTAACTAATCTTCAGATTAGTTCAGAAACAACATACGAAAGTTGTATAGTCAAAAAGGGGATGTTTATTTATTTCTAGGCTCGTGGGTTCTTTTTCAAAGAAGGGGGCGAGGGAGTTAGGTCAAACTGTTCTATAGTTAATCACGTTCATGCGCCCTGTTCGTTGCTACTCTAGACATATCACGACAGACCCCCAACAAACGCCTCCGACCCTTCTCGTGTCCGGCGAAAAAGAATCCGAATTTTCTATACTTCTGTTTGTCGTCACGGGGGTGGGAAAATGGGACATCCGCTTCCGGTCAAAAACCGGAATTCCGTTTTTATTTTTAAATCTAGTTCCGGGGTCATTACTCGGGTATTGCCCCCCCCCCCATTGAGTGTTTACCTTTCCAAACTTTCACAATCTTATTATTTCTTTTTCTTCTCTTTCTCCAGAAATCCGATTACCTTTTTCTTTTCAATCCCCAAATTCCCCGTAGACCATAACAATTACGCTACAACAGCTGTCAGAATGAACCTGGAAGTAATGGCAACGGTAAAAGAAAAGAAATTAAACATGTTCTTAGAGTTCCAATCTGACAGTTTCCTTCATTCCATAAACACACCGTCTATTCCCAGAATCTGACTTCAAGGCCGAGAAATTGCGCGCACGGGTTTGGATACAGGTAAACTTCACAGCGGATGAAAGTAGACGCATGCGCACCTGACAAAATTCTCAGGGTGAATTTACGAAACTCTTCACGATGAAGTGTGCAAAGAAAAACACACACACACACACACACACACACACACACCCTGTACGGCTGTACTACAAAAATACAGACATAAACAAAGACAAGAAAAAGTTATATACCAGCATCGGGTGTACTTAAAATATTCTTTACTTTGGAGTGTCGTATTGACAGAAACTGATCTCTTTGATAAACGAATGCGATATATATATATATATATATATATATATATATATATATATATATGTGTGTGTGTGTGTGTGTGTGTGTGTGTGTGTGTGTGTGTAATCAGTCACGGAGAGTTCTGAAGGAAAGAAAAGAAAAAACATACCCACTCGGAGATAAACACTTAAAGAAAATAAATGTCGTTGCCCGTGTAAATAAGCTGACTTTATGAATAAATGGCTCGTGTTTCTATAGTGTATCATTTCTTTCGATAGAATAACCAAAAAAGTCCATTCGATTGGTTAAGTACTAGCAGATATACCCGGCGTCCGCCAAAAAAAATAAATAAAAGAGATTAAATAATGAAATAATACTGACGCGCACTCAGGTACTATATATATATATATGGAGGCGCGTGGGCTAGTGGTTAGAGTCGTGGGAAATGGACTCATCGATTCGAGTTCAATTCCTAGACGAAGCTGTTGGCATTTCACATAGCGCTAATACCCTTGGGAAAGGTATGAATCCATATATTCTCCCTCCAGCTATGGGTTAAATAGTAGGGCAGACTCTGAATTCAAAATTCCTGAGGTCGGTCGTTGATTGAGTTTGTGGCAACCCTTGATGCACCAATTCTTTCCTATCGACTGTGCCAAAAAGTGTGGATGGTGCAACGCAAGCCTTCACCACTATAAACAAATCACTGTGTGGGTGTTCATTGTTTGTGTGAACCCTCATGCGTCGAAAAATCGACGAGAGAGTCCATAATATATATATATATATATATATATATATATATATATAATGGGTATATATAAATACATATATACACAACGGTTGTATATATATATATACACACATATATACAATGTGAATATATATATACATACAAAATGGGTGTATATATATATGTGTACACATATATAAAATGGGTGCATACATTTTTATACACATATATACAATGGGTCTATATATATGTATACATATATATACAATGGGTATATGTACATATATATACACATATATACAATGGATGTATATATATACATACATGCAATTAGTATATATACATACAATTAGTATATATATATATATATATATATATATAATAGGTGTATATATAATAGGTGTATATATATACACATACCTTATGGAAGCACGTGGTCTAATGGTTAGAGTCGTAGGAAATGGACTCGTCGACCCGAGTTCAATTCCTGGACGAAGGTGTTTGCATTTCACATGGCGTTAATACCCTGGGAAAGGTATGAATCCAATTCTCACTCCAGATATGGGCAATGTCGACTGGGCTCTTTAACCATGGCTAGGTAACCATTCTAGGAGAAGGAAAACTCTGAATTTATACCTGTTAAATTCCGCTTAAAAATTGACCTTGTGTCATATCCTGCTCGTGCGGAGGAGTTGGAAAATATATATATATATATTATAATCAAAACCGTGGTAAATCCATAATCTTTTTCATACACACACACACACACACACACACACACACATATATATATATATATATCTTATTATAATGGAGATTGTGTGCTTTTCTGTCTGTAACCGAAACTCATATTACTACTCATATCACTATTCCCTTAGTTATTGACATCATATTTTCCATGATTGTATTTTTATTTAAACCTCAATTATTAATAAAATTGTTTTACATAATTAATACTGTTAACCATGTCTACATACTGACAACATGCAATTATATTTATATATAGAACAAAATAGTGGTTTACAGTGTGAATGGGAAGGCTAATTTGCATATTGATATTAAAAATGTGATTTTATTAAATATGTGCTTAGTATTATTGATTTCTAACTGTTTGGTTTTATTTTAATGAATATAATCAAAAATCTCTTCAATGAATCTTAATTGAAATCCATTAAGAAGAAAAAATATCAGTAATTTTATTCTTTACTTCCTATTTTAACTAAATACTTAAATTAGAAAAAATAACAATGAAAGACGAGATTGATGGAAGAGTAAGTTTCAGTTGTTCTATTTTTTATTATACTCCCTCTGTTTCAAATCTTTTTATCGGTATTCTTATTTAGTTTCATTAGCCTTTCTAATTTAATATAATATTTTATTACATTAAATTTAAATACTTGCACCCAGAGGGTGCATATATTTGCTAGTATATATAAGGTAATTTCTTCTGGAACCAAAGATACGAGTACTTTGTAAAAAACTGTAATCAAGAAACGGTAATTGATACCAGATATACATTTCTTTTGGCCTTGACATATACACATATTGACTGTCATTAAGTGATACGTTGATTTAGCAAAAGATTACCTCGTCTGGCCAGATTGTCCATTCAGTAGTCCTGATATATGGAATAATTATTCCATATTTTTACTATTCCCTTACAGATTTATAACCTTTATCAATCTAATCAGTCACCAATGACTTATGTTATATATATATATATATATATTATATATATATATATATATATATATATAGACTGGAATCTCGAATCAAGCAGCACATACCCTACAACATCCGTTCTGGCAACGTGGACTGTCCCACAGCAGCGGGCATAAATACTCCGTCCACCATTGGACAACATCTATTAAGAAATTCCACTTGCGCTCGGTCCTACCACCCAGCTATGTTTTCAGTCCTTTGCAGTTCCAACAGCGAACTACAACTGCAGATTCTCGAGTCCCTTTTCATCTCCCGCACTGTGCGTTCAGAAGCAGTCCCAACAACTACTCCTTTTTGGCACTTCAAGCCTCAACTTATCAAACGGGGGCACTCGTAATTTTCGACCCCCCCCCCTCGTGAGTTGTAAGTTTCGTAATTTTACGAATTCTCTTGTCTTATTGAGAAAAAGAAAAAAAATTCCCTTTTTCTCACTGCTTTATGACTTTTCCGTTGTCTACAACAAAAAAAACTAAACTATATCACCATCTTTCAATGAATTTTTTTCTCTGAGGAGCATTGATCAAAAAAAAGAAAATTATTTCTGATTTTAAATCTAACTAGGGTACCCTTTCTTTTCTTTTTAAGAAAAAAAAAATTTATTTTACAACATGCATATGCTTTTACGCGTCCTTTTTAAATTCTGTACTGTAAATAAACTTTTCATATATATATATATATATATATATATATATATATATATATAAAAGTAATTGGTAATTTGCTTGAAGCATTGTTAAGTATGTTATAATGTATTAATAATTTGAAAGCAATTACAATGCAAATAAAAACTAAAAACAAAAAGATGTTATTTTTTGTCTTATCGATTTCAAAGTAAAACTTTATCTTCAGAGACGATTTTCGGAAATTGAAAGAATGGCTAAATGACTATCACGACTTTGCACATGGCGTTTAAAAAAAAGAACCCCACGAGACACGTGTTTATAATAAAAAAAAATAACGACAAAAAAAAACAAAAAAAAACGCGTCCATTTCGAAAATCGTTTCTGAAGATAACGTTTTACTTTGAAATCGATAAGATTTTTATTTTTTTTATTTGCATTGTAATTGCTTTCAAATTATTAATACATTATAATATATATATATATATATATATATATATATATATATATATATATATATATGAAGAAAAAACATTTTATGTCTAAAGTTTGTATGTCCGTTCACATACCTGAAAATGTACATCGAGTTCTCACTACAGATAACCTGTATCACAACAGAAGAACTCCGCATTGTATTTAATATTTAGTCTTCCCTAGATATCCGGAAATGGAGCCTCACCATCAGATGCAATTAATCTATTGATACACATGAATTTAATGAAAGATATTTCTTCCAATTTATAAAACCCAAACCAATTATTCGCTTAAAACTTACATAAAAATAAAATTTTGAAGTTAAATTTCTCTCTCTCTCTCTCTCTCTCTCTCTCTCTCTCTCTCTCTCTCTCTCTCTCTCTCTCTCTCTCTCACACACACACACTCTCTCTCTCTCTCTCTCTCTCTATCAATCTATCTATCTCTCACACACACACACACACTCTCTCTCTCTCTCTCTCTCTCTCTCTCTCTCTCTCTCTCTCTCTCTGAAATTCTGATAGACAGCACCCAATTACATCGGAGACCTGGAGAATGTAAGTTTATGAAGCCCAGTAAACACTGGTGTGTCCATGTGTATGAGTCCATAGGATAAGGTCACTTTTGAGTCCCTCCTTACTTCTCCAGTAGTAACCAGCATGTCGTGTTTATTTTACTTGAATAGTTTGTGAGATGAAAGTTGAGTGAACGTACAGCTACTGTTTTATAGGGTGCCGCTTCCAGAATGTGTTCAAAACAGAAAACAGATTAGAAGGCCCTCATAAGATACATACAAAGAAAACTAATATTCCCAGCATGCAACACAAACTGAATTAAAATTAAATGTGCCAACCCTTCCCACACCACAGTATATAAGGAGATAAACTATCCGTAACCAAGTGCTGGTGATTTCATGTCCACACTACCCTGCCTTAAATATACATGGTCTATCTGATATTGATACTCAAACTATATAATCAATATATATATATATCTGTTATCACTCTTGTCAAGTGCTCAGAATGGCATCCAGTGTCTGTACAGAGCTGATCAATGCAAGTTTTTGCTAGTTGGCCAACACTGGTGTGTTCATGTGCCAGTAAGTTTGGTTTCTTACAATCTAGCTATCGTTTCATTAAAGTTTAAGTGGGTGCAACCATACTATAGTATTAACACTTGGAAGCATTTCCGTTTTATTTCATCAGAAGAGATCAGATTAATAACAGTCCATGCTTTACCCATCAGTATGTTGACATCGATTTCCATAGATGAGATATTGTTACCAAGGTACATAAACAGGCTGCTTTTTATTGGCATTTCAGTCTGGGAAGACAATGATATAGTTTTTGTGCCCCTGAAGATGTTGATGTGCCGGTGCTTTGTTGCCACTGTTTTCTTCTGGATCTCTTAGCTTCATGGTGTTGCGCCAGGGTGACTTCAGATAGGAACAGTCGCTCAGTCTACTAACCCACTGCTTATCTTATTATAATGGAGATTGTGGGTTTGTCTGTCTGTACCGAAACTATATTACTATACAAGTCACAATTCCCTTTGTTATTTACACACATTCTCCATGATTTTATTTTTTATTTAAACCTCAATTATTAGTAAAATTGTTTTACATCATTAAGACTGTTAACAATATCTACATACTAATAACATGCAATTATATTTATATATTCAACGAAATAGCGGTTTACAGTGTGAATGGGAAGGCTAATTTGCATATTGATCTTAAAAATTTGATTTTAATAAATATATGCTTAGTATTATTGATTTCTAATTGTTTTGGTTTTATCTTAATAAATATGAGCAAAAATCTCGGGGATAAATCTTAACAGAAATCTATTAACATAAAGAAATAACTGTAATTTTATTCTTTTCTTCCTATTTTAACTAAATTGTTAAATTAGGGAATTTACCACTGAAAGACGGAGTAAGGGAAAATGGTGGAACAGTTAGTTTTAAAGTTGTTCTATTTTCCGATTATACCCCCTCTGTTCCAAATATTTTTATCTGAATTCTTATTCAGTTTCATTAGCCTTTCTAATTTAATATGATATTTTATTATATTAAAACTTAAATACTTGCACCCGGAGGGTGCATATATTTGCTAGTACACCTAATTATGATTGATTCTGACTTATTTGTCTTCTCATTCACGCAAAATGAATAAATACCTCCTCGAAGAAACGTGCTGTCAAGTCCATTGCTGTCGTTTTTCGATCAGTTGCCTTGGCACCCAACAAGATCATAGTTTCCGATATCCCAAAGTCACGTGGACAATTCCATCAACCACCGACTTGGGAAGAACACATTCCGCAATCTTTAAAACGAGACTTCAATACGCACAATGTTTTTTTTTCTCCGTTGTTGCGTGCATTGTGGCTTCGTTTCAATCTTATAGGCAAAGCAAGTTGGCGGTATCACCATGAAAGCTTATCTCCTGCCGAAGTCAGTCGTCCGTGAAACTGGTCGCAAGATGTCGAGATATCTCGTTTGGACATTCCTTTATCGCAGAGTTTCATCTCTGCGAAAATTATTGGAAAGCATAGACGGTGGAACTCTAAATTAATTTTTTTTCCTTGCCACAAATACACGTACATATACGTTCATACATACACATATGAGATGCGTGATTGTGTAATGGTTATCGTAGTAGGAAATGGACTAGTCGAGACGAGTTCGAAACCTGGACGAGACCATTTGCATTAGCGCTGATACACTTACCAAAGGTGTGCATCTAGTTCTTCTTCTTCAGCTATGGACAAATAGTTGGGCAAACTGGGCTCTTTAACATTTGTATGTCAACCAGTATAGGAGAAGGAAAACTGAACCCAAACCTGTTTAAGAAATTGACCATGTGTCACATCCTACTCGTGTGGAGGGATTGGTAAATATGCACATACACACGAGGCGCATAACACGTGACGGTTATTGTTATTAGGAAGGAAACTCAGTGATCCAAGTTCAAATCCCGGATGAAGCTGTTTGAGCTCGAGAAAGGCATGTATGCATATGTCCCGTCCGATAATTAATAATACGCTCACAATTTATGATTCTCATAAGTTATAACACCCCACTGCAGAGGTGCAGTCGGCGTATTCTACAGTCCCAGCTGGCTTGGCGGACATTCAGAAATGAATTGAGAGTCTTCTAAAATATTTGAAAGTTCATTCTGATAAGAATAAATGTGGTATTTTTGGGTGAGAAAACCTAGCCACAAAAAAAAACAAAAAACAAAAAAAATGATTTGAAAAAGTGCAAAAAGACATCATCATATATCTGTTTAAGTTCAAAGTGAACTTTTTTTTCTTTTCTAATAAAATATATAATAAATATATATATATATATATATATATATATATAGTATATATGGGGAACTGGGCTCTTTAGCATTAGTACTGCAACCTCTCTAGAAATAAAATTATGATTTCAACCAGCTGTTAAGTCTTCGGTGGCCTAAAGTCGGTATCAGCCAGACAGCGATGAAGTGTATCCCTTTTCACAAGCGCTAGACAATAGGAGTACTTTTTTGTAGACGTCTGTTGACGGCTTCACCACACCTTCCATCAGCTCCTTACTTTACTACACATATCCCTGTGCTATTCATACGCTGAGTGGGCGAAGGTCGGTATCGTACACGGAACCGTGTCGTTCCTAGTCAGACACTCTACCGACTGACCCCCCTGTCGTATCCTCCTTGTGACCGAGGGTTTATGTAAATATATGCATGAGGTGTTTATCTTTTTAAAATTAAATTGAACTACATTAATATATGCTTTTAATAGATTGACAACGAAGTATGTGCATACCTGTTTAAAATATCTGAACTACATTAATATTATGCTTTTAATAGATTGATATTACAACGAAGTATGTGCATACCTGTTTAAAATGATTCTGAACTACATTAATATATTGGCTTTTAATAGATTGATATTACAAACGAAATTGCATACCTGTTTAAAATGATTCTAACTACATTAATAATTGGCTTTTAATAGATTGATATTACAACAAGTATGTGCATAACTGTTTAAAATGATTCTGAACTACATTAATATATTGGCTTTTAATAATGAATTACAACGAATATGTGCAACTGTTTAAAAATATCTGAACTACATTAATATATTGCTTTAATAGATTGATATTACAACGAAGTATGGCAAACTGTTTAAAATGATTCTGAACTACATTAATATATTGGCTTTTAATAGATTGATATTACAAGAAGTATGTGCATACCTGTTTAAAATGCATTCTGAACTACATTAATATATTGCTTTTAATAGATTGATATACAACGAAGATGTGCATACCTGTTAAAAAATGATTCTGAACTACATTAATATATTGGCTTTTAATAGATGATATTACAACGAAGTATGTGCATACCTGTTTAAAATATTCTGAACTACATTAATATATTGCTTTTAATAGATTGATATTACAACGAAGTATGTGCATACCTGTTTAAATGATTCTGAACTACATAATTATTGCTTTTAATAGATTGAATTACAACGAAGTATGCTGCATACCTGTTTTAAAATGATCTGAACTACATAATATATTGGCTTTAATAGATTGATATTACAACGAAGTAGTGCATACTGCTTTAAAATGTTCTAAACTACTTAATATATTGCTTTAATAATGATATTACAACGAAGTTATGTGCAAACTGTTTAAAATGATCTGAACTACATTAATATATGGCTTTTAATAGATTGATATTACAACGAAGTATGTGCATACCTGTTTAAATGATTCTGAACTACATTAAATATTGGCTTTTAATAGATTGATTATTACAACGAAGTTTGTGCATAAACCTGTTTAAAATGATTCTTAACTACATTAATATATTGGCGCTTTTAATAGATTATATTACAACGAAGTTATGTGCATACCTGTTTAAAAGATTCTGAACTACATTAATATATTGGCTTTTAATAGATTGATATTACAACGAAGTATGTGCATACCTGTTTAAAATGATTCTGAACTACATTAATATATTGGCTTTTAATAGATTGATATTACAACGAAGTATGTGCATACCTGTTTAAAATGATTCTGAACTACCATTAATATATTTGCTGTTTAATAGATTGATATACAACGAAGTAGTGCAAACTGTTTAAATGATTCTGAACTACATTAATAATGGCTTTTAATAGATTGATATTACAACGAAGTATGTGCATACCTGTTTAAAATGATTCTAACTACATTAATATATTGGCTTTAATAGATTGATATTTTACAACGAAGTATGTGCATACCGTTAAAAATGATTCTGAACTACATTAAATATTGCTTTAAAGATGATATTAAACGAAGTAGTGCATACCTAGTTTAAAATGATTCGAACTACATTAATATATTGCTTTTAATAGATTGATATTACAACAAGTATGTGCATACCTGTTTAAAATGATCTGAACTACATAATATATTGGACTTTTAAATAGATTGATATTACAACGAAGAGTGCATACCTGTTTAAATGATTCTTGAACTTACATTAATAATATGGCTTTTCAATAGATTAGATATTACAACGAAGATGCAACCTGTTTTAAAATATTCTGAACTACATTAATATATGGCTTTTAAAGATATATTACAACGAAGTATGTGCCATACCTGTATATAAAATGATTCTGAAACTACATTAATATATTGGCTTTTAATAGATTGATATTACAACGAAGTAGGGCATACCGTTAAAATTGTTCCTGAAAACTACATTAATATATTTGGCTCTTACTAGATTATATTACAACGAAGATGTGCATACTGATTTAAAATTGATTCTAACTTACATTAAATATTGGCCTTTAATAGATTGATATTACAACGAAGTATGCTGCATTACCTGTTTTAAAAGATTCTGAACTCATTAATAATATTGGCTTTTAATAGATTGATATTACAACTAAGATGTGCATACCTGTTTAAAATGATCTGAACTAACATTAATATATGCTTTTAATAGATGATATTACAACGAAGTATGTGCATAACTTGTTAAAATGATTCTGAACTACATTAATATATTGGCTTTTAATAGATTGCATATTACAACGAATTATGTGCATAACGTGTTTAAAATGATCTGAACTACATTAATATATGGCTTTTAATAATTGATATTACAAACGAATATGTGCATACCTGTTTAAAATGATTCTGAACTACATTAATATATTGGCTCTTACAAAGATTGATTTTGACCGAATACGAAGTTGTACCATTTTAAAATGCTTTTAAATCACATAAGTAATTGCTCTTAAAATATTGAAATTGCAACAAAGTATGAAACATTTTCTTGGTAAAATGATTGTGAACTAAACACGACACACACACACAGCACACACACACACACACACTATATATTATATATATATATATATATATATATAATTTGGTGTGTGTTGTGGTAATGAATGAAGAACTATATAATAAGAAAAGTATTTTCATAAAAAGACAGTTTGATGTTATTATATCAGAACAAGTACAAAAACGCTATAAATAAAATGCGATGAACAGTATAAGTCCGTGACTCAAGCTTCGATTGTGAACACGATTTCAGAGAGTGGGAAACAAAAAGTGATTTGGCAAACGAAAATTCGAGTCAGGTCTCGATCCCGGCTAGAGGTAGCTGTAAAAGTAAGCCACACTGATGAGGAGGTGAAACCTCGAAACACGTGCTGTGGATTAACTTATATATACTCCCACTTGTGAGTCTTAAAATAAGAATGCGCATAACTAACCCTCACTTTGTTACAATATTTAGAGGACTCTCGTGAAATTATTTTCGCTTAGGAATGTATCAATTAATTATTCTCTTAAAGTTGACAGCCGCTAATGCCGTATGGGTAAGAGACTTGGCAGACAAAATTCAGTCAGATCTCGATCCCGGCTAGAGGTAGCGTTAAAAGTATAGCCACACTGATGAAAGGTGAAACCGGAACACATGCTGTGGATTAACTTATATAGTATATATATATATATATATATATATATATATATATTGGAACAAATCCGACTATATGAGAAAGAGAAATTACACATATAAGGATAACGTATATAGAATTAGTAATTTAAATTTTATTTACAGACAGTAATATTATATCAAGTATTCCTACCTAATACAAGAACATACATCATCACTTATTTAAGGCGTTCCATCGTGGGTAAATGGTTAGCGAGCTAGTTTCGCAAGATCCTTTACTACTGAAAATCGAAGTTCGATCCCCAATGGACCTATATACTGGCGACCTGGTGTCACATCCTATCCGTGGCGAACGGCGGGTAAATTACTACCCGTGCATATATATATATTTACCAACCCCTCTACGAGCAGGATGTGACACAAGGTCAATTTCTTAAGCAAGTTCACAGGTTTGAATCAGAGTTTTCCTTCTCCTAGACCGGTTGCCTAACCAAGTGTTAAAGAGCCCAGTCGCCCTGATATTTATCCATAATGGAGGAGAGTAAGATTCATACCTTTCCCAAGGTATTAGCGCTTAAGTGAAATTCACATTACCACATCCAGGATTTGAACTCGGGGCGACGAGTCCATTCCCATGACTTTAACCATACACACCGCTTCCTTACACCTACCCGTGCATATGAGATTTTTATAAGAGGTAACTCATGGTGCCATTGAAAAGAAACTCGAAGAGCATGAATTCTACAGTGAGTACGACCGAATGGCCTTGTAGTCCACCTACGGTAAGCTTTGTAAGTTACCAAGGTGCACAGACGGCTCTGTTTCAAATTGGGTAGAAAGCAAACCAGACATTAAAAAGACGCGTATTTCAGTGAAAATAAAAATTAAAAAAATAGCGAATAAAAACGTAATCTACGCACATGCGCACAAGTCATATGACTGTATAAAAGCCCGCCATTTCTCCGCATAATTTGGGCACGTGCACTTAAAACCACATTTTCACACTGTGTCCCTACGCAGATTCGCCCCAGGGGACGAGCACGCAAAAGAGAGAGTATATTTGTGTTCATAGAAAAGTGTTATGGGACAACTGCAAAGCATGAACACAACATACAATTGCGTTTATATCAATGTGAATTGTCGGTTAGTTTTTTGCCTGTAAATCATCGATCATATCTATTTTACTTTTATAAGAAAGAAAAGGCTGGTTGGTGGCCCTTTGGAATTGGTTTTTCGATTCTATCAACTCTTCTGGTTGATGATGCCAAAATTCAGTTTATGGCTCTCTAATTACTATTACGGTCTGTCAAAATAGATCTTCACTAATCATTAAAACACTACAATGTAATACACTTCAAATTTATTCGCAGTATTAATCATTAAGAACCTATTATTATTTAATTTGTTCAATCATTTTCAAACAAGGTAAACACTTTCGTAATAGTTGCAGTATAAATCGTAGAGCTTATATATTAAAGTAGTTCAATCATTTTAAAACAGATACCGAAAAACACTTTAAACTTAGTTAAGAATGTAAGATGAAATTATGTGCTGTAATATATTAATGATTTAATTTAAATTAATATTTTTCTTTGTGTTAATAAATCAACACTATAATAATATCCAACGTCAAACTAAATAAATATAGTGATTACTTATGCTTAGCTTAGAGGTGCACAAGCCAGAGTAGGGAGCGCCCAATGATTCAGCCGAACTCATTAACAATGGTCTGCGATCTAGTTGCTAACCATTACACCCGTAAGGAGTTCAAATTGAACTTATTCAACCTATAAGCGCTATCTAAAGCTCACTCGTCCCTCAAATTTATCCCAGAACACGTACGACCGAGATGACAGCTCTTTCACTGCCGAAGAAACTAAACGTTATTAATAACAGACCACCCTTTTATGAATCATATTCAAAATAATTTTTAATATGAAATATTTTCAATTACAATTAGTTGCAATTATACCTATGTTAAATGCAAATACAATTTGGTTAAACTTGCCTCTAAGTTTAATAATTCTGACTCAACACTCGTGCCTCCTGCTGTCTTTCCCCATCGTGTCATAATTAACCTGTAGGAATACAAGGCGCACAGCACCACGGATGTTCTTTTGTTAGGAATCATAAAACAAATATATACTGGATAAATAGTCTAGAAGCTTTCATCGAATAAAATAATTACGTAAATTGCTTACCATGAACAATACTCGAGACCATAAATCTAAAAACGCCAGTTCTATTGTAGCCAAAAAATGTTGCTCTTCCTATTTTGAATAAGTTCGACCCCATGTAATTTTTATGAGTTTAACCTATTGTTCTGATATTTGACTTATATATTCTTTTGTTTTTTTGTACTTAACGAAAAAAAAACTGACTTGATGCGGGCATTATGATAATAGAGTTCCTCGGCATAGATTATAGATATATAATATATATATATATACATATATACAACCAGAGAAGACTCTATATATATAAACCTGCGGGTCATTATAAATATACACTACTTCTCTGGGCATATATATATATATATATATATATATATATATATATAAACTATAAAATATATATACCAGAGAAGACTCGGTATATATATAATCCCGCATCAAGGCCAGTTTATAAATTATATATAATATATATATATATATATATATAATAATATAATAATACTTTCCCGGTTGCCACAGGTACCAAGTGTCTTGGCTTACAAGGTGATTCTAGCGGGTCACTACTCTACCAGTAGTTGTTGTAGATTCAGAATTCCGTATGCCGAGGCTCAATTGGTTGTAGTAATTGTAAACAATAGCCAATATTGTTATTGCTTAAAAAGAAGCCTTAAATACCATGGTATCGTTGTTAGGACCAATTTTCCACTCGCGAGTCAGCCACGTAGCTCTTCAGAAACCACTGATATCTTTATTTAGCACCAGGACCACATGCCAAACTATATCTTAAATATATTCATACATTATACCCCGCCTTCACCGAACCGGTGTATACATATGCACCTTTTTCTTTCCACGTGTCTTTTTATTGGATGGAAAAAATTTTTATCTTTGCATTTGGCGGTTTTATGTGTCTGCCTAGTCTGTTGTAGATATTCCTTAGCTTTGCGTGTTTGACTGACCCACCAAATTCTACTTCTATATGAGCTGCGTTGTGAGTGCCCTTTTCAACTCTAAGGGTCAAGTGCCGTTGCAGGAAGTATGTCTTTTTTCATACTCACGAGTGCGAAATGCTCCATAAAACACGATACCCATGTATTTTAGGCCCTTTTTTACAAATATATATATAAATATATATATATATATATATATATATATATATAGTCTTCTCTCAGAGATGTGTAAATGTGGATATTTGTCTTTCTCTAGCCCATATTTATATATATATATATATATATATATATATCATCTATATATATGTTATAAATTATAATATAGTCTTTCTGTGTATATATAAATATATATACTATATATATATATATATATGTGGTGTGTGTGTGTGTTGTGTTGTGTGTATATATATAGTCTTATCTGGTGTGCATTACACTTATAAATATATATAATATATATACTATATATACATGCATATATATAATAACCTAAATATATAAAATCATGTACTATAAATAATATATGAATATATATTATAAACTTTTCTTCGGTATGATATATATATATAGTACTATCGCAAACACTATAGTAGTATAGTATATAGAAACCACTCCGAGATATAATAATATATGCAGTATATATTATATACTATAGACTATTATAATATATATTTATATATACACAAACTTTCTGCGTAAGAACACTAAAATATTATGTAAATATAAATACCCTTATATATATATATATATATATAATCTTTATCTGCGATGGTCCCATGAGGCCCCATGATTATAGGATATATAAGCCAGATAAAGACAGAGGCCGAATAACTTATCTAAACACTTTCAAAGGAATCTATTTCAGATCAAAATCAAATATGAAAAACGTTCATAGTTCTCCTGCCTTTTATAAGTTTTCTTTTACCCAAGTTAAGAACCGTCATAAGAAATTATTTCTTTACTCCACCACACCAGACATCTTCTCGCTAGACATCACGCTCGCCGGAATGCAAGAAAAATGCCCTAGCCCACGCTAAAAGATTTCTGAAGATATCAATAAACATTTCCCTTGACACACCTCTAGACAGAAATGACTCTTCAACCATCCGGTAAGCCATAAATTGCAACTGCAGACAAGAATGAGAGGAAGATTTATTGAACCCAGACACTCATCACGATACCAGAGAGAACTTTAAGGTTCAGAAACCAGCAGGTAATTCAACTCGTTTTGTTTCTATTACTCAGCAGGAATAAGGAACACGAGCTCTGAAAAGTTTCCAGAGGATTTTTTTCTATGGAATATCCTCACAAACCCAATTGTTTATTTAAAAAGTAAGAAAGCTTTACCATCTATATCTATGCTCAACTTAATTGAAGCCTATCAATCCACTATTCCTGCTCGTCTATTCGTATTCTATCAATGCATGCCCTTCATCCGCGGCCTGTCCGTGCCAATCCTATTCCAATCGTCTATATCCCTAACTTTATTCAGATATATTCAATCCTATATTCTAAATAATGAACTTAGATCCAAAACTGAGAAGATACGAGAATAAAATACAAATTACCCAAATAGATAGTCAGACAAAGATAGTACCTATGTAAAGTGAGACAATCTAATAATGTAAACTGAGGGACGATCAAATAGATAAAATAACCTCAAACTGAGTGGTAGTATATGACTATACCAAGAAGTATAGAAGTAAACCCATGAGGCAACAGATATATATGAGTAAACTGACGGTAGACAGATAGATATGAGTAAAGGAGGTCATAGACAGACAGGTTATGAGTTAAAACTCTCAGTAAGTACAGACATATGAGTAAACTGAGACAGACAGAATTATATATGAGAAAACTGATGGTTAGACAGATATGCATAGAGTTAAACTGCCAGGTAGAAAACAGATAGATAGAGTAAAACTGAGTAGGACAGACAGGTGATGATAAACTTGAGGCAGACAATATATATGTAGTAAAACTGATCGGTAGACAGACAGGTATGAGTAACCAACTTGTAGGCTAACAGATATGAATATGTATAATCTGAAAGGTAGACAACGATAGATATGAGTAAACCTGCGAGCGTTCCAGACAGACAGTATAGTAAAACTGAGGCAGGACAGATAGGGGGGATATTGAGTAAACTGAGCGTAGACAGATAATATGAGTAAACTGAGGAACAGACAGATATGAGCCACACACCAGAGGCAGGACAGATAGATATGAGTAACCACTGAAGACAGCACGGATTAGATATGAGTAATTCTGAGGTAGACAGATAGAAATGATTTAAACTGAGACAACAGATAGATATGAGTAAACTGAGGTAGACAGACAGGTATGTATGGTAAACTGAGAGACAGATAGATATGCAGTAAACTGAGGTAGATAGATAGATATGAGTAACTGAGACAGACAGGACAGTATGAGTAAACTAGATAGACAGGATAGAATATGATAAACTGAGTAGACAGATAGTATGAGTAAACTGAGGTAGACAGACAGGATTAGTAAACGAGTAGACAGATATATATGAGTAACTACGGACAGACAGATAGATATGAGTAAAACTGAGGTAGCAGACAGAGTATGATAAACTGAGGCAGACAGATATATATGAGTAAACAGGTTAGACAGATAGATTATGAGATAAACTAGTTATACAGACAGGTATGATGAGACTAAAGACATGAGAGTAAACTGAGAGAGACAGACAGTATGAGTAAAACTGAGACAGACAATATATATGAGTTAAACTGATAAGGTAGACAGACAGTATGAGTAAACTGAGACAGTCCGTTAGATATTGATAAACTGAGACAGAGAGACAGATATGGAGTAAACTGAGATAGACAGATAGATATGAGGTAAACTGTGAAAGATAGATAGTTATAAGTATAAACTGAGATAAAACAGATAGATCTATGTATATGAGAATGTGTGTCAGCCTGCACATTCTTGAAAATCTGGATGCACCTGCATGTAGTTATTCATATGCATATTATCGAGTAGAAACATTAGATCGGTAGATACGTAAAAGTATTGGTCACGTAGCACTTCTTAAGAAAATAAAATACTACTGCGGCTACTGACCGAAAACCCAATATAATAAAATACTTAGGATAAATTTGAGTTGGTCAAATATCTTTCTATATTCTGTTATCCGTCTATAATTATCAGTTATCACCTCGTTAAATACTTGAGAAAAGTTTTTTTGGCTTCGCCATTGGGAATACATTCGCATGTGCCAATCAGAGAAAATAATTACAAAAGAGATGGATCTAGTGAAGTGAAGCTGGGTCAGGGGATGTCACAACGAATGGAGAATGATCGATGCCAACCCTTCCCTGCCATAATGACAACTGAAATAATGACAACTGCTGCTGCTGCGGCTGATACTGTTGCTGCTGCTGCTGCCAAGATATACCACTGTAGCGATTGTCTGTCCCTACTGGGATGTACCTTTGTCCAAAAGGGTTATCATGCCTTACCTCAAGGGTTTAACCAATAGGTGACACTACTAGCTGGGTATTTAAACTCAGCCCGGGAAGCTCTTGGCCTCTTTTCTCTTGGTCTACTATCCACAAACGATGGACTACACGCGTGGTGTCTTTGTCCTTTAAGGCTTTGCAGTTTCAGTAAGTGACTCTCATATTCTTTATGAGCTCTTTCGTACTTCCAAAAGACTTTCGTCCTATCTGTTTTGTATCTTGTCATGTATGTCAAACTGCACGTGCTCAGACAATAAAGTCTGTATTGTTATTAAGTTGCACTTCTTTTTTCGGATTCATTTATGTATATATGCACCTACGTTGGAAGGTTAATATGAGCATTCTAACGCATCATAAGAACCAAACATTAAATTCTTATACCACTATTAGCGCCTGTTTGGCGCCAATTTTAAATATAGTAGGCCATTCGACTAAACCCTGTATTTGTGAATAAAACTTAAGTTTAGATCAACATTTCTTCTCTCTCTCTCTCTCTCTCTCTCTCTCTCTCCTCTTCCTCTCTCTCTCTCTCTCTCTCTCTCTCTCTCTCTCTCTTCTATCTTTCTTTTGTATTTGTTATATGTATCTCAAAAATTTATGATTAGTATCATCATCATCAGGTCACACTGACAACACGGATACCAAGCTCCCTCTCGCTACCAGTCCCTATCGGCCATCACCTCTGCAGCTCTCTGCTCTGTCTAAACTTCGGGTTTGTTAGAATGATATGTAAATGAAAATCCGCAGTTAAAATAAACTAATGTTAAAAATATGTAGGGATCATATATGGCCACAAATAGATTAGTTTTAAATTATTTGCATTTGATAACACTGTGCTAAGAAATACTCTTAAAAAAACAACTGCATAAAAAATGTAAAATAGAACTTCAATGAACGCGATTCCGTAACCGCAAGAAATTATATAACCCTGACGTGTTGCATGCCGCTAAAAATGCTATTAATACCATTTCCATCAAAAATCCATCATCAGCTAGAGACTAATAAATAAATTTACACACACATCAACTAGGACACAAATACACATAAACACACACCAACACGACATACCACACACACACACACCAACACACATATATATATATATATATAGACAATATCACAATACCACACATCAGCTAGACGCAAAATTACACATAACACACAGACATACATGCACACAAATATATATATATATATATATATATATAAATTATGCTGAAATCCTTAAGAAAAATAGATGATTACATTACATCACCACAAACTCCCCGTATGTGACACTGTGGTTTCCCGCCCGTCGGCTGGGGCCTTAGAATACACCGACTCATCTATACAGAGTAAGCTCCCCCCAGTGGGCCACCCGTTGCCGTGTTGTAGTGACCCGCTGATGCTTAGATTGAAGTCCTCGGATGAGCAGATCCAATGACAGCAACACCCGCATTAGACAAAACTTACTTAAACAAATATACGGGCGGAATATAACTGTCCATTCCAGATCCCTTCACCATATCATTGCTCCGAGAGTCCTAAAATTGCACCTATAATAGGCAACCCAAACCTCTTTTTAAACCATAGAAAAGATCGGTTGCTCGATTAAACTTTCATGTGATGGTGAATTTCCAGTTCTGGTAAAGTATGCGAAAGGAATGTGGAGAAACACCCATATAATCACCAACTACTCCAACATGGTCCTAACTCTGACATGAAATTTTGTAGTACCTGTTAAATAAATTAGAGGTCACATCTAAATCTATGCGAATGAAGTTATTATAAAACAAATGAGTTTATAAAAAAAGAAAGTGAGTAATCCATTATAGATGGAATTTTTATCAAGATTTTGGCATTAAAAAAGGCCCACTTGAGGTTGGTAATGCGTAAAAACATAATCTCTCCAACCAAACCCTGCGTGTTTCTGTACAATTTGGGTTGCAATTTACGTCTTAGCATATGACCCAGTCGTATATATAGGTTAAAGTCGATGTGTAAATGCGTATGTTTGTTATAGAGAAAGAGAGAAAGAAGATAATGACAGGAGAAGAGAGAAGAGAGAGAGGGGGAGAGAGAGAGTGAGAGCATGCATCTGTTGTGAGTGTGCCGATCTATATTTGCAGTGTGTAGCATGTGCAGTGTGTTTAGAATTCTGCAAAAAGTTTTAAAAAATTCATCTTCTTTATTCAGAACCCATAAGTTTTTTCCTTTATGCAAATATAATACCTTAGTTTGGTACCAATAATTTCAAAAAAAATCTACACTAACCCGTACCCCTTGACCTTTACATAACCATTGTGGGTTCATATATTTTAAATTTCGCACTGCATAATTTTTTTCAAATGAACCCATCTACTGTAACATACCATACGCAAAATTGCAATTATTATTCAAACAATCAATACCATAATCTTTTAAATTCCCTTCCAATTTAAAATCTCTACTTGCTAGATGGCAGGCTGACGATGGCTGCGTTGGTTGGTTGTTGGTTGTTCGTTGGGAATTTTTTAGCATGTCAAGCCTTGATTATTTATTTCAAAGATGTATTTTTAGTTAAGCATTATTCATGGTACAAATTGATGGTCAAAATTTTTAAAAAAAAACAGGGGTTCTACTCAAGGTACTTTCAAAAATAATTTATTAATCATAAAAACCAGTTTTGTATATGAAAGTATATGCATACTACTACCCTTATCCATTACAATATAAATAAAAATATAAATAATTTAATTATAACCTATTATAACCTATAATTAATTACATATAGTTATTATTGATTTTTATATTTATGGTACTACTATTGTGAACTAGATAGCGTAAGTAGTATCCAATAGGCCTCAATATATTGAAATATAGGAGCATAATAGTCGTAAAAGAAGTTGTTCCCTACCGCGTTTCGTGTTACTTCAACACCTTCAATCACTGTTAAATGAAAAAGCTGTTGGACTAACACCGATACTCTACTTATTTATTAATAATGTGTATAACAACTTCTTTACGACTATAAGAATATATATAATATATATATTATATATATATATATATATATAATATTGTGAATAAAAAAGGCCTATATATAATGGGGATCGTGGTTATGACCATTCCACTCGAGAGTATGCCCACGAGTTTCTTCAGACACTGATATCTTTTAATTTAGACGAGGCACATGCGCCAAACTCCATCTTATATTCATACATTTCCCCCGCCTCCAGGGGGATCATATTGCATTTTCTTTTCGAGTGTCTTTTTTATGGTAGAGATTTGTTTCCCTCATGGGTTGCGTGTGTGTTTATATGTTCTGCCTTAGTCTTTTGGTGTAAATTCCGTAGTTTGTTTACAAAAGAAAGAA
>CM042147.1:2137037-2164537 GCA_023376005.1 Doryteuthis pealeii
GATTTAAAAATTTTACAGTTAACGAGCAACAGCAATTACCTCTATTTTTCTTTACACCTGCATTGTGATAGCCTTCAAAACCAAAAAACCACCAAACCAATAAATAAACACAACTGCTTCAAGCAAATTAATAAAACACTTTTTATAGAGATAGATTATTATGAATATTTAATAAATTTTTCATAGATAGATTTATATAAAAATTATCATGCATAGATATTTCATATAAAATAACATTAAACCCCGTAACATAAAATTAACACTAGACAGGTGACATGCCGTTAAAATGAATTAAAACAAAAATAAGAATAGAAAAACGTATACTGCGTTATCGGACTATTTCCCATCTCATTGTTATTTTGTTACAACTCCGTTTCGGCTGATATGCCCTCTGGCCCATTCTTCAGGTATTTCCGTCGGACTGGGAACCTTCTAGGTCTCGCGAAACCTTCTTTTTCGGACTCAGGAACCTCCAATGGACACATGGCCTAGTGATTAGATAGGTAAGGTTAAGCCAATTCTAAGTGACCCAGTTATCCCTGGATTCCGGGTTTCAATCCTGAGTAGGGCAGTAACATAGAAAAATAATTTAACAAAAAACTCCACCCGCAATGGTTAGCGGAATTGAAAAGGATAACCCCCTGTGGACTGAAAAGGGTTAAGTTCGAAGTTTCCGTGAATGCCCCGATTAGGACAAGAAAGCCACGTTTTCGAAAAGAAGATTCTGAGTTCGAAAGAAGTTTCCCGGGGACGAGAAGCGTTCCCGAAGTCCGACAAGAAATACCTGGATGAGAAAGAGCTTGATTTTCATACCTTTTCCAAGGGCACTAGCGCAAGTGAAATGCAATTACCACATCCAGGAATTTGAAATCAGACCGGCGCTGTCCATTTCCCATGCTTAGCTATTTCAACACCTACGTGTTTCCCATGCCTGAAGAAAGGCCCGAATGGCATATCGCCGAACCGTTTACAAATAACAATGAGAGAGGGGGACAATATGTCCGAATTTAATGGGATATTAATACTAATCATGCAAGCCTTCATCTTCAAACATTCAGTGAGAAAAAAATTAGAAAAGCTTACACATTTAAACCACAAAATTGCTACTTTCATTCGAGGTGAAATACGAGTGTTGGTAAAAGTTCCAATAGAAAACTTGGGGAAATGCGTGTATATCACGAGAAACCCCTTGATGCCTTGTACAACAAAGCATACGGATTCTTGACCGCCTTAAGCGGCGAAAGCCTAAATTGTGAAGTCTTGCTTTGGGCGAGATAAGAGAGTAATAATCAAAGAAGAGGACATCACTTCAGCGCTTTGATTGTTTCTGGCTCGTCGTGGTTAATCCATCGGTTGTTATTAAGGGACATTAAAGACGAAAAGGGGTAGACTTTTTGAATACAGTGATATAAATGGCCCGAGATAATAAAAAAGAAAATATGAACAGAAGTTAAAAAAACGAAGAAAAGAGGTTAATGAAACAAAGAATTGAAAAAATGAGAAGAAACAAAGGAAAATAAGGGAAAAGACCCGAATTAAACGAAGAAATTAAAAGAAAGAAAAAAAAGAAAGAATTGGGGGAGGAAAAAAGAAAAGAAAGAAAAACAAAAAATAATGAATGAAATTTTATAAAAAAAGGAATTGAAAAAAGAGGGAACGGAATCAAACAGAAGAAAAAAAAATCAAGAGGAAAAGCAACACCAAAAAAGTTTTAAAAATGAATCAAGAAGGGAAAAATAAAAAGTAGTGGTAAAATAAAAAATAAAGACGGTTAGCTCAGGTCGGTAGACCGTTCGGCTTAAGAAACCACAAGGTTCCTTTAGTTCCATATCGCACCCTAGCAACTCAGCGTTTATGAGTAGCACAGAGATCTGTGCTGGGTAAAAAAGTAAGGCAGTGATGGGTAGAGAGATGGTGTGGCCGTTCCCACCTCAGACCGCAGAAGAAACAACAAATTCTCATTTGTTTAGCGCTAGGGAACAGGTAATAGACTTCCTCGCTGATTGCTTATTAACCGACTTAGGCCACACCAACGACTTTTTTACTTAAAAATAAAAGATAGGGATATTTCTTAAAAGAAAGTCAAGAAAAAAGAAGTAAATGGAGAATAAAAAGAAAGGAAAGAATGTGAAAGAAAAAAAAGAAAGAAGAAAGGAAAGAAAGGAAAAAAAAGAAAAGGAAGAAAGAAAAGAAAGGAAACAAAAGAAAAAAGGAAGGAAGAAATGGAAGGAAGAAAGAAAGAAAAGAAAGAAAGAAGGGAAAGAAAGAAGAAAGAAAGAAAAAGAGGAAGAAAGAAAAGAAAAGAAAAAGAAAGGAAAGAAGAAGGGAAAAAAGGAGAAAGAAGGGAAAGAAAGAAGAAAGAAAAAGAAAAGAAAGAAAGGAAAAGGGATGGGAAAAGAAGAAAAGAAGGGAAAGAAGATGGCGAAAAAGAAAGAGAGAAAGAAGAAAAGAAAGAAGGAAGAAAGAAAGAAAGAAAAGAAAAGAAAGAAGAAAGAAAAGGAGGGAAAGAAAAAAGAAGAAAAGAAAGGAAAGAAAAGAGAGAAAGAAGGAAAAAGAAGGAAAGAAAGAAAGAAAGAAAAGAAAGAAGAAAAGGGAAGGGAAAGAAAGGAAAAGAAGAAAAGAAAGGAAAGAAAGAGAAAGAAAAAGAAAAAAGAGAGGGAAAAAAAGAAAGAAGGGAAAGGAAAGAAAGAAGAAAGAGAAAGAAAGAAAGGAAAAAGGAAGAAAGAAAAGAAAGGAAGAAAGAAAAAAAAAGAAAAAGAAGAAAAAAAAGAAAAAGAAAGAAGGAAGGTAAGGAAGAAAGAAAGAAAGAAAAGAATGCGAGATATCAGTAAAACAAACCAATAGATAAAGAGAGAATGAAGAAAGAAAGAAAAAGAAAAAGAAAAGGGAAAAAAGAAAAAGAAAGAAAAAAATGACACGAAGGATATTAGTAAAAAAAAAAACAAATGAATAACAAAGAAGAAAGAAATGAATTACGATGTTATCTATAATGTAAATAAAGGAATAAATAAAGACAATAAAAAAAAAAGTAATTTGGACCATTCGACACTAACACTAACAAGAAAAGCCATCAGAATAAGAACTGAAGAGAAAGAAATGGAATGGAATTACTTTGATATCCAATTGTCTGATTTAAATAAAACTAAAGACTTCTTCCAGGAGACTTGAATGTTACCAGTCCAATTTTGACTCGGCTTAACTTCCCCATTACAACTCATTCTCAGTGGTAAACAAATTATTCGATGAAAATTGAGCTGGGGAAATAACCTCGATTTCGTGTCTTTGACAACCATAATTTACTGTTTCTCTGGTGGAGCCAAGCCAGGCACAGGACAAATGTGTGAGGAAACCAAGGAAATCCATTTCACACATTAGAAGAGTCTGTGATTATATTTTAGCCAGCGTGTTAGAAAATTTTTTCTCGCTCCCATGATACCGTGCATAGAAAAAATAAGGTGTTTAAAAGTTTTACTTCGGGTTTCACACACACACACACATATATATATATATATAAGCTAATGGTAATTGCTAAGCATTGCTTAAGTATGATTATAGTATATTAATGCATTTGAAGGAATACAATGCGTATAAAAATAAAACAAAAGAGTTATTTTTTGTCTTATCGATTTCAAATTCACCTCTGAAGATGAAGTTTCTACTTTGAAATCGATAAGACAAAATAAACATCTTTTTGTTTTTATTTGTTATACGCATTGTAATTGCCTTTAAATCATTAATATATATATATTAAATATATATATATATTATATATAATATATATTATAATATTAATTTTGTTTTTATCGATTTCAAAGTAGAAACTTCATCTTCAGAGGTGAATTTGAAATCGATAAGACAAAAATAACATCCTTTTGTTTTATTTTATACGCATTGTATTGCTTCAAATCATTAATATATTATAACATACTTAACAATGCTTCAAGCAAATTACCAATTACTTTATATATATATACTATATATATATATATATATATATATATAATATGAAGATAGGAGTTGGAGTAAAAATCCGTAGTATGAGGTAAGGTTAAAAGGAAAAGTGGACAAAAATAATGACTCAAACAAGTGGAAATAGGAGAGAAATATTTCGTTCTTCTTAACGCAAAGAACTTCATCAGTCTAACTTTATTCAAAATAAAGTACATACATTTGTATTTATAGAAGAGAAAGTGAGTTGTGGTGAAATTCTCACTTTCTCTTTCACTGGAGCTGAGTGACAGTAAGTCTCCTCAGGTCTCCAGGGACTCTTCTGAGTATTCTAGCCGATCCCAACAATGCTGTATTTGGTATGGTCTCGTTCTTCCTCTGATTTCTGGTTCACCCAAATTCTTTTCCAGAGCTTTGGGGATTGTTGGAAGGACACCAATTACAATTGGTACGACCTTCACCTTCATGTTCCACAGATTCCTCAATTCTCTGGCAAGGTCCAAGTATTTGTCTATCTTTTTGCTTTCTTTCATTTTTACTCGGTGGTCGGCTGGGACAGTAAAATCCATGAGATGACAGGTTCTCTTTTTCTTGTCAATCAATACTAGATCGGGTCTCCTGGCCGGGATTAGGTGATCCGTCTCTACCTCCAAGTCCAAGAAAATGTTGTGCGTCTCGTTCTCTAGGACAGGTTTAGGTTTGTGCATGTACCATTTGGTTGTATGGTGAAAATTGAATTTCTTGCACAGTTCCCAGTGGATCACCTTTCTCACAGAGTCGTGCCTAGTCTTGTATTCTCTTTGTGCGAGTTTACTGCATTCGCTTATTATGTGATTGACAGTTTCGTCTCTTTCTCCATACATTCTACATTTGCTGTTCTGTTGTGTCTTATCTATTTTTGCTTGAAGTGTCCATGTAGCTGTTTTTCTTTTCATTTCTGCTTCCTTGTTTTTGTTATATTTGTTCTCGTCCATATATTGCAATTGTCTTTTTTATGGCTGCTGATATTAGTCTCTCTTTGCTCTTTTTTTAATATTCCTTGAGTGCTCGAATTGTCGAATCTACACAGTCTACACAGTCTTCAATGCTGGCGAAACCTCTTCCTCCTTTTTAAAAAAAATATTATTGTAATTCTTCTGTTCAATTATAAAGAACTAACTATCATTGTTTTACTTTGCTTGGATTCGTATGCACAAAATAGGAGAGCCACTGTGAGTGGTTTAAAGTAGGCAAAGAGTCAGTATATTATTTCTAATTAATGATAATTCATTTGTTGCACACAGGATATGAGCTTCAAATTTCTAAGCAGGCACCAATAATTTGCAAGCAATTATGTGATTTCAATTAACTCATAAAACCCTTACATCTCAAGTTGCCTATATTGATTAATTCTATTTAATAATTGTTGTTACCAAACATCAGGTCTACAATCGAGAAGGAAACTCTGCTGAGAGAGAGAGAGAGAAGAGAAAGAGAGAAGAGAAAGAGAGAGAGAGAGAGAGTAAAGACGTACTGTTACTTCATTTATGCTTTACTGCTTTCTAACGTTTTGTCTGGCGTCATCTTGTCGTCTTGTAGTTGCTGTCTCTAACTAAGGCTTTTCTAATGGCTAACTCTAGTCATTGTAATTACTTAAATGAACTACAAGACTTTTATTTCTTGATCAAGATTTTATTTAGCCCATTTTTAGGTGGGTGGAAGGGAGATGATAAGAGAAGAAAAGAGAGAGAAAACGAGAGGAAGGAATAAGAAAAACAAGCGAATCAAAATGGCGTCGACATTGTTTTAATAATTGTCTGGTGGTTAAAAGTGGGCTAATTTTTTATCAGCGGTCTCGATAATTTACTATCAGCAGTTTTTTAGTGAAAACACTGAATTTTGTAAGTGCTGCATCTCCATATGTTGTATACCCAACATCGTGTATATAATCGAGAGAGGAAACTCAGGAGAGAGAGAGAGAGAGACGGACAGAAGACA
The DNA here is from genome assembly GCA_023376005.1 of Doryteuthis pealeii. Lineage (NCBI taxonomy): Eukaryota > Metazoa > Mollusca > Cephalopoda > Myopsida > Loliginidae > Doryteuthis > Doryteuthis pealeii. Next base: position 2,142,963 of record CM042147.1, read on the forward strand.
GACAGACAGACAGACGAAATTAGAGACTTTACTGTTACTTCTTTTGCTTTAATGCTTCTGCTAACGTTGTCTGGCTGTCATCTTGTCTTCTAGTTGCTGTCTCTAACTAAGGGCTTATTCTAAGGGCTAACTCTAGTCATGTAATTATTAAATGAACTACAAGACTTTTATTTGATCAAGATTATTTAGCCCATATCTTATGAGATTCAACCTCAGCAAGAGAGCAGATGCTCTCTGCTCCAACGTCAGGTTGAAACTAAAATCTAAACAACTACTCACGTGACGCGCGGGATTTGCGCCTCGAGGGGTCATAGGGCTATACCGTTATTGGTAATTTTCCACTCTTTGATCTGAAAACCAATGGCCCCTTTGAATTCTCGCTACAGGGTCTGTCAACAATTTATGCTACCACATAAATTGTAACATAATCATTTGTTTGTCACTGATATTTTCACGCATTCTCATCCAACATGACAGCACTGATTTCCCATGACTTTCTCTTTCTCACCACAAGTCCCTATCACTCATCACCCTATCAGCCTTCCCCAAACATACAGAATCCGCCACAATTTATTGATGTATTTTTTACTGATCGGCCTCGCTCCTACAGCAATATAGTCGGAACAATGATATAGGTTGTAGGGCTTGACATGACCAGCCGATTGATCGGAGGGGCCTCTCCGATCGATTTAGTAAAAACCAAAGTGGAATGTTGCCTGTTATGGACTGCTCAGCCACTAGGATTACGTACTTAAGCATCACGGGTCACTACCTACGGCCAACAAGTAGCTCCACTAGAAGCCTTTTTTTCTTGATGGTAAACATTACACCACCCGTGTCTACATATGATTAATTATGAAAATCTAAAAACTCTTTCATTATTACAATAAACTAGCAAATATATGCACCCCGGATGCAAGTATTTAAGTATTAATATAATAATATATTCTATTAAATTATAAATGCTAATGAAACTAAATAAGAATGCAGATAAAAAGAATTGAAACGGGGGTGGGCATAATCGAAAAATAGAACAACTGAAACCTACTCTTCCATCACTCTTGTCTTTTATTGCTAGATTTTCCTAATCTAACTATTTAGTTAAAATAGGAAATAAAGAATAAAATTACAGTTATTACATCTTTAAGATATTTTTTTAAGATTTATCCCCGAACTTTTGATCTTGTTCATTATATAAAACCAAATAATTAGAAATCAATAATACCAAGCACATATTTATTTAAAATGAATATTAAATATCAATATGCAAATTAGCCTTCCCTTACACACCGTAAACCTCTAATTTGTTGTATATATAATACAAGTACAGAGCTGGGTTAGCTCAGTCGTAGAGCGTTCGGCTAGAACCACAAGGTTCCTAGTTCGCCAATTCAGCATTATGAGTAGCACAGGGAACTGTGCGGTAAAGTAAGGGGATGATGGTAGGTGTGGCGCTCCACCTCAGATGCTAAAAAACAATCTCCTTGGTCTAGCGCTATTGAAAAGGGGATAGACTCCCTCGCTGACTGGCTGATACCGACATGTAAGTAAAAAGTAAAGTCGATGGGGCGCATCGACTTTACTTTTTACTTACATGTTATTAGTATGTAGATCCGGCCAACGCCGGGGGTCCATTGGCTTCGGTCCTGGATCTTTACAAGTTAATAGCGTCGACCCCAGGGGGCTATCCCCCCAGGCAATACCTGCCTCCTTGATATAAAGGGGCAGGGCTGGGTTTATTACCCAGTGCCTGAGGCGCCGCCTTGAGGGGAATGCCGACGGGATCGACGCAATTTTTTCCACCTACCACAAATGAGCTTCGGCTTGTGGGGGGCCCACATAAAAATTGTCCTTGTGTCACGCCCCTCATAAGTGGATGAGAGGCAAATATCTGTAGATATGGTTAACAGTATTTAATAATGTAAAACAAGTTTTATTAATATTTGAATTAAATAAATAAAATCAGGATGAATATGACGTAAATAACTAAGATTGTGACTTGAGTGGTAATATAGTTCGGTTACAGGCAAAAAAACTACCTCACCAACACAGCATCTGGAAAGTAAGCTATGGTAGTGTTGTGCTTCATCTCAGCCACAAAAACAATCTTCATGGAAACTAGCGGTAGTGACAAAGGGAAGACTCCCTCACTGTCCGATTGATACCGACAATAGGCCACTCCGCCCACTTTGCTTTTACGTCAGGAGTTTTCATTGTTCTTGGACGGATGACATCAGTCAAAGCATTGTTCGGTCGTCGCTGATATCAGGTTCTGCGCATGCGCCAGTAATAAATACGATTAATTTGAATTGGTTTTCTTTTTCTTTTGCGGTGGTAGATGGGGGGGGGGGTAATAAAAATGTCGGTTTCCACAAACTTAATTGCGCCACTTGGCGCCTTGTCGCCAGTCGAAGACAATTTCAGCGAATGCCATAACAATTGAAAATGAGCGGAAAATGTTCGGCTTCTCGACTCCCCACTCCTCCTTCTCTTCACTGAATAAATCCAAACACGCCATTGCAAGTAACAATACAAAATGCCTACTAAAACGGAACAATTAAGATATTTAGAACGTTTTGAAATATCAGTGAGACCCTCAGCCACCACCTTCTAGCACATATAGGATAAAAAAGGGTGGAACATCATATAGGTGCTTGATATTGTGGCGTTACTTTCGTATTTGCCTGAGAGTTGTCTGCCCGTTTAGTTTGCTGGTTCCCGCTAGGGCCGGTTATATTTAAGCGGCTGGTTGGAAAGTCTCTCTCTCTTTTCCGGTTGTTCGACCTACGAGACACATGGGTTAGACACGGTCTACCCCTTCTCGTTGGGGCTTTGGTCCCTCTTACATTACTGTAAGTTATTCGTGGACTATTCCTAGTCTCATGTCTGTCGTTTTTATGTTTATCCTTTCACATGTAACTTTGTATTAATTATGTATGTATGTTCATGTTCACCTCTATGTGTTATGTACCCTGTTTATCCATGTGCTGTACCATATTAAATGTTTTGTCTAACAACCGATAACAATAGGTATGAACCTATTTATTTTTAGCTATGTGTTAAATAGTACTCTATAAGGATAGCTGGCATTAAATAACCCGCGATGGTTGATACGCTATGAACAAAGAAACCAACCAAACTAGTTAATTAATATTTCCTCTGTTCTTTATGCCGGATTGGATGATCTAGTATATCAAAATTCTCACTGGATACTCTTCCACCCACTCATGATACAATTCATATTTATTTTCTGTTAGTTTGCAGCATAATGAGAGAGAGAGAGAGAGAAGAGAGAGAGAGAGAGAGAGAGAGAGAGAGAGAGAGAGAGAGAGAGAGAGGCACTTTATCACTGATTTTGAAACATCGGTTCATATATAAGACACTCGAATAAAAAACCTGTTATCTTTGTTGTGAAGAAAATTAAAATATTGATTAAAAATTGCTTGGCGTGCGTACATATTAACGAATGATACTATATATATATATATATATATAATATATATATATATATTCTTTTCATCGTGAATAAAAAAAAATAAAAAAAAATCGGACATAAGAAACGCTATTTTAAACCCACAAGTATAATGTGTATTCTACAGATACCTGTCTGTCTGTCTATCTCTTTCACACACCACACACACACACACACACACACACATACGCGCACACAACACACACACACACACACATACGCACCACACACACACAATATATATATATATATATATATTATTAAATTTTGATAAGAATTGGTTGACATGCACATATTCATGGATGTTACTATATATGTGTTTTATCGGAGTTTTATCTGCAAGTATTATCACTATTGGAAGCGCGTGGTGTAATGGTTAAAGTCATGGGAAATGGACTCGTCGCTCCGAGCTCAAATCCTGGACGTCTTAATTGCATTTCACTTAGCGCTAATACCCTTGGGAAAAGGTATACATCCTACTCTCCCACCAGCTATGGGTAAATAGTAGGACCGACTGGGCTGTTTAACCTTGCTTAGTCAACCGGTCTAGAAGGAAAACTCTGAATTCAAACCTGTTGAACTCCGCTTAAGAAATTGACCTTGTGTCACATCCTGCTCGTGCTGAGGGGTTGGTAAATATATATATATGTGCTTGATATGGAGGTGCGTGGTCTAATGGTTAGAGTCATAAGAAATGGACTCGTCGACCAGAATTCAATTCCTGGACGAAACTGTTTTCAATTCACATGGCGCTAATACTCTTGGGAAAGGTATGGATCCTATTCTCCCTCCAGCTATGGGTAAATAGCAGGGCAGACTGGGCTCTTTAGCCATGGCTAGGTAACCAGTCTAAGAGAAGGAAAACTCTGAATTTAAACCTGTTAAACTCCGCTTAAGAAATTGACCTTGTGTCAAGCCCTGCTCGTGCGGAGGGGTTGGTAAATATATATATATGCACGGGTAGGTATTTACCCAAGCCGTTCGCCATGGATAGGATGTGACACAAGGTCCCCAGTATATAGGCATTTCGTGGGGATCGAACTCAATTTTCAGTAGTAAAGGATCTGCGAAACTAGCTCGCTAACTATCACACCACGATGGAACGCCTTAATAAAGTGATAATGTATGTCCTTGTATTAGGTAGGAATACTTGATATAATATTACTCTCTGTAAATAAAACTTTAAATTACCTAATTCTTATGACGCTATCCTTATATGTGAGCATGTCAATTTAATTTCCCATATTATTTCTCTTTCTCATATCGTCGGATTTGGTTCCAACCAAACCAGTATATATATATATATATTATATATATATATATAGATTTTTTGTCATTATTTTCATAGTGAGTTCGAAGCATTAATAAAAAATGTAATAATATATTTTTGAAGGCGTAATAATGCACATTTATGTTTAAAAACATATTTATATCTTTTTTTTTTTTTTTTTTCATATTAAGGGTCCTAAATATTTTCAAGCCCAAGCTCATCATCAGAGGAATGAAAGATTTACTCAAATTTTCATCTGTATTTGATAAATTCAATTGTGTTGTTGTTCATCTTGAATGTTTGGTGGTAACTGTGAAAAATTTTTTTTTTTTTTTTCCGGCGAAGATATAGTTACGCTCGTTGAATTCCGTAATAAATCGGTGCGGCGATCGTGTTCCGCGGGATATTTGAAAATTATTTCATATATAAATTCTTTTTTCTTTTTTTTATAATACTATAAAATAATGAAGCCCTGCTCAGGGACAGTGAAATAAAGATTTTTTTTTGTCATTCTTCAAAAATATATATATATATATATATATATATATATATATAATATATATATATAAGAAATTGACCTTGTGTCGCATCCTCCTCGTGTGGAGGGGTTGGTAAATATATATATAGGTAAATATATATATAGGTGCATGACGTGACTAGCCGATTGATCGATGGAACCCTCTATGACCACCCACCTAGTCTAAGTAGGGATCAAAGTGGAGTGTTGCATGTCATGATGTAATGAAAACAGGGCTAATTTGTTTTGTTTTTTTTTTATTTTCTCGACCCCCCCCCAACCTTCTTCCTGAATAAATTTGAACACTCCATTGCAAGCAAGAATAAAAAGAAATACCTACGAAAACGGAACAATTAAGATATTTAGAACGCTTGAAATTGTGAAATAAAGAAGAAGGGGTGTGCAGGAGACTTGGTACGGTATTGCTGCTGAGTGGTGAGTTCTATATTCACTGCGTGCTTAATTCTTGTGGCCTTGAGCCAAAACTGAACAAAGCTTGATAAATAACAAGCATTCAATATCTCCCGTAAAATGCGGGCTATCATAAGTCTTCACTTGTATGCAGTCTACAATTATATTTTCAACTTTAGTAAAGGTATAACGTTAAATTACTAGAATACCATAAGATGTACGATTGAATTTCAACAATAGTAGACGGTGTACGATTAAATTCCTAGAGTAGTATAAGGTGTACGATTAAATTCCTAGAGTAGTATAAGGTATACGATTAAATTCTTCGAGTAGTATAAGGTGTACGATTAAATTCCTAGAATAGAATAAGGTGTACCATTAATTTCCTAGAATAGTATAAGGTGTCCGAATTAAATTATTAAAATAGAATAAGTTGTACGATTAAATTCCTAGAGTAGTATAAGGTGTACCATTAAATTTTAAAAGTAGTATAAGGTGTACCATTAAACATCTTGAGTAGTATAGGGTGTACTATCTAATTTCTGGAGTCGTATAAGGTGTACAATTAAATTCCACCAGCAGTATAAGTCTAAATTCAAATATTTTCTTAACTAAATTAAAGTAGGATTTGTACATCATTGATGTTAATTTGTTATAATACCCACCAACGCAGGGTATCACCGCTAGTATAGAATAAAAATGAATATATGCAAATGAGAAGATAGAACTAAAGATATGAGCCACCCCCACCCCACCCCCCAGACAGTCACAATAATTTTACAAAGTCTGCAAACATAGAACTCTTCAGTTACAGGTATTTTTAGTCGTTCAGTCTGTCTTAAATTTAAGACCCCTTGTTTGATCGGTTTTTTTTTTGGTTTTTTTGACTGCCGGGGATGAAGGGCTAGAGGATCAAATTCACCCTGAAAACCCGGCTAAAAACCATAATGTGAATTGGACAAAACGGGGTCTCCATATATCTTGCCCAAGGTTTCTGTTCCCCCGAAAGGTAAAAAAGACTTAAAGGCGCGGAAAAGCCATGGCTTTCGTTCGGTGTGCCTGTTCGAATTACGGTACAAAATAAATGAAGAACTATTTGAGTGATGTCGAACCCACAGAAAATACGGTTTGGACTCCGTTGGGCAGTTCAATGTGTAAAGTACATTTCACAAAGCGCTAATACTCCTGGGAAAGGTATGAATTCAACTAAGTATCTCCACTGCATTGTCGGTATCCCCTGAAGAGAAAAAAGCTAAGAAAGAGAACCCTGACATAAAATACGGCTTGGGCTCCGTTGGACAGCTCAGTGTGTAAAGTACTGTCTGGCAACTCCTGCAGCCTGGCTCATTGTTCCTTTGAATAACACCAGCAAGACAGAGAGAGGGGTCCTATCGCTTGGACGAAACGGGGTCTCCATATATCTTGCCCAAGTTTTCTGTTCCTCGAAGAGATAAAAAAAAAAGACTCAAAGGCGCGGAAAAGCTATGACCTTTCGTTCGGTATCCTTGTTAGAATTACGGTACAAAATAAATGAAAAAACTATTTGAGTGCTTTCGAACACACAAAGGACACATTCTTTACGAAGAAAAAAAAACAAACAATGATTGAAAAGATAAGAGTCGTCTATAAAGATTAAAAATAAACCGACACTCCGTACAAAATAAGCCGATTTCTATCTTAATCTATAAACATAAAAGGATATTTGAATATTGGTGCTGATATATCTGTAAGTCAAATATGAATATATACACTACCGCACAAAGTTCACCACTAGCGAAGGATTTGTTTTTTGGTTACTGGGTTTCAATGTTATTGAATAGACTTAGAAATAATACATAAATCAATTGTATGATGTTCCACTAAAAAATGTTGAACTGTCAGCAGATATCAACACACACACACACACACACACACACATATATATACAGAGATTGACTTTTTCTCGATTTGTTTCCGCCTTACATTTAAACCGATATGCACGCCTAATTCATTTAATTATAACTAATTAATTCTCAAATTAAGTATGACTTTAATTAAGCACATAATCTCCCCCCAAAATTGCCGGCTATTGCCATCTCAAACAGATTGTTTGTTCACTTCATATATATATATATATATATATATATATATATATATATATAAGTAAAAAAAATATTACAAAAGATTTAGATTTTTAGCTTACAGCCTATTTCAGGAAGCGTAGACCAAAATGTCTAGTGTTTCCAATCATCAGATTCGCATCTGATGATTGGAAACACTAGGCACTTGGTTTAGGCTACCTGAAATAGGCTATAACGCTAAAAATCTAAATGTAATGTTATATTTTTTACTTATATAATTTTTTTTCTGTGACTCTGGAGATTAAGAGCTCACTTTTTAAAAAACTTCTATGTCGTAACGAAGATATCTTCCCCGGATATTTGTATTATATATATATATATATATATATATATATAATATATAATATGTGTGTGTGTGTGTGTGTGTGTGTGTGTGTGTGTTGTGTGTATGTTTCGGTGTGTGTGTGTGGAAGCCAATACATGGACATGCAGGTGTGGGGCGCCCGGCAAGGACCTACATTGACCAGCTATGCGGGGATGCCATTTGCTCCGCAGAGGACCTCCCGGGTGCAATGAATGATAGGGAAGGTTGGCGAGAGATTGTCATGGATATCCGTGCTGCAAGCGCGATATGATGATGATATATAAAGAAATGCTTATCAACGCAGTGATTGTATTCAGTTGAATGTGACAAGTGTATATTGATTCGCACCGTTGGGTTATTCAATTAACGATGTTTGATAGGATTGTGAGATATTGTTGAACCACCTAAGGTTCATTGTAATGATGTTTCAGGCCTACAATATACATGACGGCATGGTACCCTATCTGATGGATGCTTTGCTTCGAGCGCAATTACACTTACATTTGTTCAGTGAGCACACTCACGCATGCGCATTCGAAGTCTATCAGATAAATACATTGACATTTAATATAAAGGGAAAAAATATGGCCTACCTAGGAAAATGGCGTCTTATATCGTTTCAAGGCATTCTCCCTCCACTTTGCACCCCCCTCTGTCGACGGACCTTAGAATACCTTGATTGTATCCAATACAAAGGAACTGAACCCCCCCCCGCCCCACCCAAATGGAAACAATATGAAAGATCTATTTGAAAATGTCAACATGGAGGACATTCGGTCCTTTTTGAGGGAAATACAATTAGACCATAGAATATAGACAATACCATACAACAAGATCCCCAATGGTGCTAACACATTGTTAAAATCAATTACTAAAAAAAGTATAAATATAAATACACAAAATATATTATTTCCTAAACGTTAGGCATGACATAACCCCAGACGGGTTGATATGCCGTCAAAAGCAATCAACCGACCATCCAGCTTAGTAACCATAATATTGCGATAGGACGCCCTAAAACAATTCCCCCCAACGTTAGGCTTGAACCCAAGTACCCATGATTAAAAGTCTCGTGCGTAACCGACTAAGTAAGCCGGGCTGCTTGAAAGTAAATCTGGAATTAAGGAGTGTTTGAGACAATTCAGGTAATTATGAACTTTTGTTTAGTAAATTAGAGTGTCCCAGAAAAAACAGAACCCACAAATTTGGTAAAAAACTGTTAATTCTAACTAGGAGGGTTTAGGGTTAGGGTTAGGGTTGTGGTTTAGGGTTAGGATTGGGGTTTAGGGTTTAGGGTTAGTTTAATGGGAAAATAAATGAATAATTTGAGTTCTGTGTCACCCTGTACAGAACCCAAACCCTAACCCTAACCCTAACCCCAACCCTAACTCTAACCCTAACCCTAACCCAACGACAACCCTAACCCTAACCTTAAACCCCCCTAGTTACAATTAACAGTTTTATTACATAATTTGTGGGTTCTGTTTTTTTCTGGGACACTCTAATTTACTAAACAAAAGTTCATAATTACCCAAATTCATATATACCTACTATTATGTACATAATCATTTAGTTGAAGGGGAAAAGGAATAGGATCCTATCAGCTGGGTTGCAGACTAACATTATAATTATTGTACATCATGTCATCCTCCTCATCTAACTTTTTACTAGCTTTCCCCAAGGACGTAATGACCTTTTTGAGACATTCAGTTTGAGACCTCTACGTTAAAACATCCCATTAGTGAACTATTTCAAAAGACTGGTTTCCTTATGAAAAGATTTCGTATAAGGAACATACTTTTATATATATATATATATATATATATATATATATATGTGTGTGTGGTGTGTGTGTGTGTGTGTGTGGTGTGGTTGGCACTATTATACTTGAAAAAGCAGTAGTAATCCAACGTACAGTGTTATTAGTAGATAATTAGTCAATATCTGTGAGAGAGCGTTAATAGATGAATAAATAAATAAATAAATAAATGAATAAAAGGTTTAGCTTTTTTTTATTATCATTGGAACAATTATTACAACCGTTCGGTTTCTTGCTATGGCATTCGTCAAGAATTGCTTTTGGAAATTTGGAAAACAAAATTGCTTTTGAAAATTATCCAAATGGTATACCATTTGTATCATTTTCAAAAGCAATTTCGTTTACCTAAACTAAACCTTTTATTTATTCATTTATTTATCTATATATATATATAATATATATATATATATATAATTTTTTGCTTGAAGGCAATTACAATGCATGTATCGCATAAAATTCGATACTCTTTTTTTTTAATATAAAATAAATTTGACAAGTGTAATCCCGGCAAAGGATCGCTCAGTGTGTAGAACATCGTACAGACTGTTTCGACTTTATTATATATATATATATATATATATATATATATATAGAGAGAGAGAGAGAGAGAGAGAGAGAGAGAGACAGACAGACAGACAGACAGACAGAGAAGAGAGAGATAGATAATTGAATAAATAAAAGATTTAGTTCAGGTAAACGAAATTGCTTTTGAATATATATATATATATATATATATATATATATATATATATATATATATATAGAATCTAGATGAGTCAGACACTGTTCTACCGAGGTTTCACCCGAATGGTTCTTCAGGATAATTCTGACTGAAGGAGGTTGTCACATACGTCTTTCATTACTGTATCGGGTATCGTATTGGGTAAAAATTAGCATAAAGGTTAAAAAATTTTAAATTCCTAAGAATGTTGTGTTATAATTATTTTTGTATTTATTTTTATTTTTATTCAATTTGATTTTTATTGGCTTTAAAGTCTGCAGTACATTACAAAATGAAGAGGTAAGCGTATTCATTTTGTAATGTAGTGTAAAAGATTTAAACTTAACGGTTAGCCTATTCATTTTGTAATGTAGTGTAAAATATTTAAACTTAACTGTTAGCCTCTTCATTTTGTAATGTAGTGTAAAAGATTTTAACGGTTAGTCTATTCATTTTGTAGGGTAGTGTAAACGATTTAAATTTAACTGTTAGCCTTTTCATTTTGTAATATCGTGTAAAAAATTTAAACTCAACAGTTAGTCTTTTCATTTTGTAATATAGCGTAAAAAATTTAAAAATCATCATAATAAAAGAATTCATTTAATTTGAATCAAGTTTTCTTTTAATATAAAGATCAAATTGTTTATGTTTACATGTGTTTAAAATTTGTGTTCTTTGGTTTAGTAGTTCGTTTGTTTCATTTTTTTTTGGGGGGGGGTGTAATTAGATATTGCGAGTTTTTCCTCCAAGCAAAGTCGGCAAAATTTGTCTATACATGCGTATATATATATATATACATATATACATGCACATATGGAAGTATGTAAAATTGAAAAAGGTGGTGTTTTTTCTTCATTTTTATATACTTCCATACTGTCGAATTCATTTCACTTTTTCCTGATATCCTGTGCGTTGAAAAACACAGCAGAATAGAAACATGCATATACACATACATACATATACATACATATACACATGCACATATATATATATATATATATATATATATATATATATATATACATGCATATATATACACATACATATATGTATAGATAAGAGGATATGAAAACAACACAATATGCTGTTAAAATGAAAACATTTTATAACATATTCATAACTAATATTGAAATACATAACTGCATCTAATGGGGAGATTCCCATTCTGGAGCTCTAAAGAGTGTGGAGTACCCAATTCAATGCCATCACACCCAGGTCCACTCTGATGTGGATTCCCCAGATATACAGAACTGGAGTCTCACCATCAGGTGCAGTTTAGTGCCTTTCAGGAAGGGATACAGTCAAAATAGAGAGAGGGAGAGAGCGAGAGAGAGAGAGAGAGAGAGAGAGAGAGAGAGAGAGAGTGCGAGGGGGAATATTTAAGGTGATCGAACCACAGAGTATTGATGATAAATTGTCCCTCCCGCGTAAATTGCAGGTCATCTTTCTTGCCATTTTGACGAAAAACAAAATGGTGCCTTCTGATAACGCGATGTATTGTTTCCAGTTTTAATTTACAAGGACACTCAATTAGGCTAAGTGTTGATCTCCGCTTAAAACTACGATGGACCAGTGGGGCCATAAATCGAAACAAAAGCAACAGAGAAGCCGATGATATATATTAATCTTTCAATGTGGAAATGTGCCCAGAACAATGTGCCGTTAAACGTTATTTATAACACAATTAAGGGATAGTATAGGTTATCTTGACGAACCATTATTCGCTGAAGTCAAATATCTCATTCATCCTGATTTTACCGGCTTTGAAAAGCAACCACTAAGGCCATTAACCGACAGTAATTCATATGTCAATACCATGGTATTAAATAATGGCCGATTGAAGTGCTCGGTTTTGAAATGTCATTTTAACATAGAATTTGTTGTTTATTTCAGGTGATTTTTTGCCTATATAATAATTAATGTATGCTCAAAAGGAAAATTTAATTTATTTTCAGATAGGAAGTATTTTTGAAAAATAGTAGCCTTCAAAGATGAACATGCCTAAACATGACCTTCGTCTTCTTATGCTGCATGAGTTCAAGCTTGGGCGCAATGCATCCGAAACTGCTGCCAATATCAACAAAGCATGGAGATATGAATCCACAAGTGATCGGACTGTACGAAGGTGGTTCCAGAAATTCCAGAGAGGAGATGAGAGTCTTGAAAATGAAGAAGGTAGAGGACGGACATGCAGTATTGACAATGAACAATTGCTGGCAGTTGTTGAGAAAAATCCACAACAAAGTGTCAGAGAAATGTCTCAGACACTAGGTGTCAGCATTGCAACAGTTTCCCGCCATTTACAGAGTATTGGAAAGGTGAAAAAAGCTCGATAAATGGGTTCCTCATGAGCTCAATGAGCACCAAAAACTTAGACGGTTTGAAGTGTGCTCGATGCTCAGTTTGCGTAACACCGATGACCCCTTTCTTGACCGAATAGTCACTTGTGACGAAAAGTGGATCCTTTACGACGGTTGGCATCTCCACTGCTGAATTTCTGGAACCACTTTCGTGGTTTAATTTCTATGTTAAAATGACATTTCAAAACCGAGCACTTCAATCGGCCATTATTTTTGTAACAACCTAATAACTACATAACGATCTTCAGCCTTGGGATTTTGTATAGATCTCAAAAAGGGCACCCGTAGTCTAATGGCTATTGTCGTAAGTGACCCGAGCTCAAATCCTGGACGAGCTTGTTGGCATTTCACATAGCACTAATACACTCGAGAAAGGCATATATCCAACACTTCTCCCCCAGCTATGGGTAATGGGTAGGATAAACTGAGCTCATTTAATCTTGATTAGATAACCAGTCTAAGAGAAGGAAGACTCCAAAACCTGTTAAACTCCACTTAAGAAATTGGGTAATCTGAACATTAGTTACATAAATGAGAGTAACCTCCCTTTGTTTGTTTCACTTTGAGGAAGCCGTATGTTTTGGTCAGCTACACCGAAAATACGAATTTGTTCGAATCAACCCAACTGCATTTTTTAACACGAAAATATCATAAAATGTGTTCTTAATTATGCTTGCGCATTATTTGAAATGAACTTAATTGTTATTAAGAACACATTTTATATTTTCGTGTTAAAACATGCAGTTGTATTGATTCGAACAAATTCGTATTTTCAATGTAGATTTACGGTGAAATGAAAATCGCCAACCGAAACATACGGCTTCCTCAAAGTGAAACAAACAACGGGAGGTTACGCTCATTTGTGTAACTAATCTTCAGATTACCAGAAATTGACCATGCGCCACATCCTACTCGTGAGGAGGTGTTGGTAAATATATAAAAGGGGAAGGGATAGATAAATTATTTTACGTGAAACTCACAATATCGCTCATGAATAATAATTGTATGCCTAGACGTAAAGGAACCGCATTCACTGTACGTTCATATTTATATATTAACATTGGTTTCTTAAAAGGTTTTTGAAATACAGTCCTATCAAAGGCAAATCATTCTAAAACGAATCAATTAATACCATAGATGGGACCCTAACAGGTGTTGAGTAGTGGCCGGTCGGGTTGTAATAGTAGTCGTTAGTACTAGTAGTAGCCGTCTTTAGTTCAGAAACAACATACGAAAGTCGTATAGTCAAAAAGGGGTTGTTTAATTATTTCTAGGCTGGTGGGTTCTTTTTCATAGAAGGGGGCGAGGGAGTAAGGTCAAACTTTTCTATCGTAAATCACGTTCATGCGCTCTGTTCGTTGCTACTCTAGACATATCGCGACAGACCCCCAACAAATACGTCCGACCCTTCTCGGGTCCGGTGAAAAAGAGGCTGAATTTTTTATACTTCCGTTTGTGGTCACGGGGGTGGGGAAAGGGCACATCCGTTTCCGGTCAAAAACCGGAATTCCGTTTTTATTTTTAAATCTAGTTCCGGGGTCATTACTCGGTATTGCCCCTCCCCCCGCCCCGTTGAGTGTTTACCTTTCCAAACTTTAACATATTTTAGTTCTTATTTCTTTTTCTTCTCTTTCTCCAGAAATCCGATTACCTTTTTCTTTTCAATCCCCAAATTCCCCGTAGGCCATAATAATTACGCTACAACAGCTGTCAGAATGAACCTGGAAGTAATGGCAACAGTAAAAGAAAAGAAATTAAACATGTTCTTAGAGTTCCAATCTGACAGTTTCCTTCATTCCATAAACACACCGTTTATTCCCAGAATCTGACTTCAAGGCCGAGAAATTGTGCGCACAGGTTTGGATACAGGTAAACTTCACAGCGGATGAAAGTAGACGCATGCGCACCTGACAAAACTCTCAGGGTGAATTTACGAAACTCTTCACGATGAAGTGTGCAAAACACACACACACACACACACACACACACACACACACTGTACGGCTGTACTACAAAAATACAGACATAAACAAAGGCAAGAAAAAGTTATATACCAGCATCGGGTGTACTTAAAATATTCTTTACTTTGGAGTGTCGTATTGACAGAAACTGATCTCTTTGATAAAAGAATGCGATATATATATAATATATATATATATATATATATATATATATATATATATGTAATCAGTCACGGAGAGTTCTGAAGGAAAGAAAAGAAAAAACATACCCACTCGGAGATAAACACTTAAAGAAAATAAATGTCGTTGCCCGTGTAAATAAGCTGACTTTATGAATAAATGGCTCGTGTTTCTATAGTGTATTATTCCTTTCGATAGAATAACCAAAAAAGTCCATTCGATTGGTTAAGTACTAGCAGATATACCCGGCGTCCGCCAAAAAAATAAAAATAAAAGAGATTAAATAATGAAATAATACTGACGCGCACTCAGGTACTATATATATATGGAGGCGCGTGGGCTAGTGGTTAGAATCGTGGGAAATGGACTCGTCGATTCGAGTTCAATTCCTAGACGAAGCTGTTGGCTCTTCACATAGCGCTAATAACCTTGGGAAAGGTATGAATCCATATATTCTCCCTCCAGCTATGGGTTAAATAGTAGGGCAGACTGAGCCCTTCAGCCTTGGGTAAGTAAAAAAGGGATAACTCTGAATTCAAAATTCCTGAGGTCGGTCGTTGATTGGGTTTGTGGCAACCCTTGATGCACCAATTCTTTCCTATCGACTGTGCCAAAAAGTGTGGATGGTCCAACACAAGCCTTCACCACTATAAATAAATCATTGTGTTGGGTGTTCATTGTACGTATGAGCCCTCATGCGTCGAAAAATCGACGAGAGAGTCCATCATATATATATATATATATATATGTATATATATATATAATGGGTATATATAAAAATACATATATACACAACGGTTGTATATATATATACACACACATATATTCAATGTGAATATATATATACATACAAAATGGGTGTGTATATATGTATACACATATATAAAATGGGTGCATACATTTTTATACACATATATACAATGGGTCTATATATATGTATACATATATATACAATGGGTATATGTACATATATATACACATATATACAATGGATGTATATATATACATACATGCAATTAGTATATATACATACAATTAGTATATATATATATATATATAATATATATATATATATATATATATATACAATAGGTGTATATATATACACATACCTTATGGAAGCACGTGGTCTAATGGTTAGAGTCGTAGGAAATGGTCTCGTCGAACCGAGTTCAATTCCTGGACGAAGCTGTTTGCATTTCACATGGCGTTAATACCCTAGGAAAGGTATGAATCCAATTCTCACTCCAGATATGGGCAAATAGCAATGTAGACTGGGCTCTTTAACCATGGCTAGGTAACCATTCTAGGAGAAGGAAAACTATGAATTTATACCTGTTAAATTCCACTTAAAAATTGACCTTGTGTCATATCCTGCTCGTGCGGAGGAGTTTGAAAAAATATATATATCATAATCGAAACCGTGGTAGATTCATAATCTTTTTCACATACACACACACACACACACACATATATATATATATATATATATATATATATATATTATATATATATATATATAAGTATATATCTCACTTTGTTTACAAAGTTTGAGAACTCTAGGTGAAGGTCATTTCCCCTTAGAAATATAGCAATTAAATAGCCTGCTATACTTGGCGACTGACTGTGGATGTGTGGGTAAGAAGCTTGGCGAGCGTAAGTTCGTTCGGGTTTCGAACCCAGCCAGAGGCAGCTGCTAAAACCGTATAACTATACTGATGAGAGGTGATACCTCGAAACACGTGTCTATAGTTTACCCCTATATATATATATATATATATATATATAAGGTAATTTCCTCTGGAACCAAAGATACGAGTACTTTGTAAAAAACTGTAATCAAGAAACGGTAATTGATACCAGATATACATTTCTTTTGGCCTTGACATATACACATATTGACTGTCATTAAGTGATACGTTGATTTAGCAAAAGATTACCTCGTCTGGCCAGATTGTCCATTCAGTAGTTCTGATATATGGACCAATTATTCCATATTTTTACTGTTCCCTTACAGATATTAACCTTTATCAATCTAATCAGTCACCAATGACTTATGTTATATATATATATATATATATATATATATATATATATATATATATATATATATATAGACTGGAATCTCGAATCAAGCAGCACATACCCTACAACATCCGTTCTGGCAACGTGGACTGTCCCACAGCAGCGGGCATAAATACTCCGTCCACCATTGGACAACATCTATTAAGAAATTCCACTTGCGCTCGGTCCTACCACCCAGCTATGTTTTCAGTCCTTTGCAGTTCCAACAGCGAACTACAACTGCAGATTCTCGAGTCTCTTTTCATCTCCCGCACTCAACCCTTCCTGTGCGTTCAGAAGCAGTCCCAACAACTACTCCTTTTTGGCACTTCAAGCCTCAACTTATCAAACGGGGGCACTCGGAATTTTCGAACCCCCCCCCCCTCGTGAGTTGTAAGTTTCGTAATTTTACGAATTCTCTTGTCTTATTGAGAAAAAGAAAAAAAATTCCCTTTTTCTCACTGCTTTCTGACTTTTCCGTTGTCTACAACAAACAAAAACTAAACTATATCACCATCTTTCAATGAATTTTTTTCTCTGAGGAGCATTGATCGAAAAAAAGAAAATCATTTCTGATTTTAAATCTAACTAGGGTACCCTTTCTTTTCTTTTTAAGAAAAAAAAAACAATTTATTTTACAACATGCATATGCTTTTACGCGTCCTTTTTAAATTCTGTACTGTAAATAAACTTTTCATATATATATATATATATATATATATATATATATATATATATATATATATAAGTAATTGGTAATTTGCTTGAAGCATTGTTAAGTATGTTATAATGTATTAATAATTTGAAAGCAATTACAATGCAAATAAAAACTAAAAACAAAAAGATGTTGTTTTTTGTCTTATCGATTTCAAAGTAAAACTTTATCTTCAGAGACGATTTTAGGAAATTGAAAGAACGGCTAAATGACTATCACGACTTTGCACGTGGCGTTTAAAAAAAAGAACCCCACGAGACACGTGTTTATAATATAAAAAAAAATAACGACAAAAAAAAAACAAAAAAAAACGCGTCCATTTCCGAAAATCGTCTCTGAAGATAACGTTTTACATTGAAATCGATAAGACAAAAAATAACATCTTTTTGTTTTTAGTTTTTATTTGCTTTGTAATTGCTTTCAAATTATTAATACATTATAATATATATATATATATATATATGTGAAGAAAAAACATTTTATGTCTAAAGTTAGTATGTCCGTTCACATACCTGAAAATGTACATCGAGTTCTCACAACAGAAGAACTCCGCATTGTATTTCATATTTAGTCTTCCCTAGATATCCGGAAATGGAGCCTCACCATCAGATGCAATTAATCTATTGATACACATGAATTTAATGAAAAATATTTCTTCCAATTTATAAAACCCAAACCAATTATTCGCTTAAAACTTAGCTAAAAATAAAATTTTGAAGTTAAATTGCTCTCTCTCTCTCTCTCTCTCTCTCTCTCTCTCTCTCTCTCTCTCTCTCTCTCTCACACACACACACACACACACACACTCTTTCCCTCTCTCTCTCTCTCTCTCTCTCTCTCTCTCTCTCTCTCTGAAATTCTGATAGACAGCACCCAATTACATCGGAGACCTGGAGAATGTAAGTTTATGAAGTCGAGTAAACACTGGTTTGTCCATGTGCATGAGTCCATAGGATAATGTCACTTTTGAGTCCCTCCTTACTTCTCCAGTAGTAACCAGCATGTCGTGTTTATTTTACTTGAATAGGTTGTGAGATGAAAGTTAAGTGAACGTACAGCTACTGTTTTATAGGGTGCTGCTTCCAGAATGTGTTCAAAACAGAAAACAGATTAGAAGGCCCTCATAAGATACATACAAAGAAAACTAATATTCCCAGCATGCAACACAAACTGAATTAAAATTAAATGTGCCAACCCTTCCCACACCACAGTATATAAGGAGATAAACTATCCGTAACCAAGTGCTGGTGATTTCATGTCCACACTACCCTGCCTTAAATATACATGGTCTATCTGATATTGATACTCAAACTATATAATCAATATATATATATATATCTGTTATCACTCTTGTCAAGTGCTCAGAATGGCATCCAGTGTCTGTACAGAGCTGATCAATGCAAGTTTTTGCTAGTTGGCCAACACTGGTGTGTCCATGTGCCAGTAAGTTTGGTTTCTTACAGTCTAGCTATCGTTTCATTAAAGTTTAAGTGGGTGCAACCATACTATAGTATTAACACTTGGAAGCATTTCCGTTTTATTTCATCAGAAGAGATCAGATTAATAACAGTCCATGCTTTACCCATCAGTATGTTGACATCGATTTCCATAGATGAGATATTGTTACCAAGGTACATAAACAGGCTGCTTTTTATTGGCATTTCAGTCTGGGAAGACAATGATATAGTTTTTGTGCCCCTGAAGATGTTGATGTGACGGTGCTTTGTTGCCGCTGCTTTCTTCTGGATCTCTTAGCTTCATGGTGTTGCGCCAGGGTGACTTCAGATAGGAACAGTCGCTCAGTCTACTAACCCACTGCTTATCTTATTATAATGGAGATTGTGGGTTTGTCTGTCTGTAACCGAAACTATATTACTATACAAGTCACAATTCCCTTTGTTATTTACACACATTCTCCATGATTTTATTTTTTATTTAAACCTCAATTATTAGTAAAATTGTTTTACATCATTAAGACTGTTAACAATATCTACATACTAATAACATGCAATTATATTTATATATTCAACGAAATAGCGGTTTACAGTGTGAATGGGAAGGCTAATTTGCATATTGATCTTAAAAAAATTTGATTTTAATAAATATATGCTTAGTATTATTGATTTCTAATTGTTTGGTTTTATCTTAATAAATATGAGCAAAAATCTCGGGGATAAATCTTAACAGAAATCTATTAACATAAAGAAATAACTGTAATTTTATTCTTTTCTTCCTATTTTAACTAAATTGTTAAATTAGGGAAATTTACCACTGAAAGACGGGAGTAAGGGAAAATGGTGGAACAGTTAGTTTCAAAGTTGTTCTATTTTCCGATTATACCCCCTCTGTTCCAAATATTTTTATCTGAATTCTTATTCAGTTTCATTAGCCTTTCTAATTTAATATGATATTTTATTATATTAAAACTTAAATACTTGCACCCGGAGGGTGCATATATTTGCTAGTACACCTAATTATGATTGATTCTGACTTATTTGTCTTCTCATTACGCAAATGAATAAATACCCTCCTCGAAGAACGTGCTGTCAAGTCCATTGCTGTCGTTTTTCGATCAGTTGCCTTGGCAGCCAACAAGATCATAGTTTCCGATATCCCAAAGTCACGTGGACAATTCCATCAACCACCGACTTGGGAAGAACACATTCCGCAATCTTAAAACGAGACTTCAATACGCACAATGTTTTTTTTCCTCCGTTGTTGCGTGCATTGTGGCTTCGGTTCAATCTTATAGACAAAGCAAAGTTGGCGGTATCACCATGAAAGCTTATCTCCTGCCGAAGTCAGTCGTCCGTGAAACTGGTCGCAAGATGTCGAGATATCTCGTTTGGCCATTCCTTTATCGCAGAGTTTCATCTCTGCGAAAATTATTGGAAAGCATAGACGGTGGAACTCTAAATTAATTTTTTTTCCTTGCCACAAATACACGTACATATACGTTCATACATACACATATGAGATGCGTGATTGTGTAATGGTTATCGTCGTAGGAAATGGACTAGTCGAGACGAGTTCGAATCCTGGACGAGGCCGTTTGAATTACATATGGCGCTAATATACTTACCAAAGGTGTGCATCTAATTCTTCTTCTTCAGCTATGGACAAATAGTTGGACAGACTGGGCTCTTTAACATTGGTATGGCAACCAGTATAGGAGAAGGAAAACTGAACCCAAACCTGTTTAAGAAATTGACCCTGTGTCACATCCAACTCGTGTGGAGAGGTTAGTAAATATGCACATACACAAGAGGCGCATGATACGTGACGGTTATTGTTATTAGGAAGATGACTCAGTAATCCAAGTTCAAATACCGGATGAAGCTATTTGAGCTGGAGAAAGGTATGTATCCATATGTCCCGTACGATAATTAATAATGCGCTCACAATTTATGATTCTCATAAGTTATAACAGTCTTACCCCACTGCAGAGGTGCAGTAGGCATATTCTACAGTCCTAGCTGGCTTGGCGGACATTCAGAAATGAATTGAGAGTCTTCTAAAATATTTGAAAGTTCATTCTGATAAGAATAAATGTGGTATTTTTGGGTGAGAAAACCTAGCCACAAAAAAAAACAAAAAACAAAAAAAAATGATTTTGAAAAAGTGCAAAAGAAGACATCATATATCTGTTTAAGTTCAAAGT
>CM042147.1:2174537-2192037 GCA_023376005.1 Doryteuthis pealeii
TATCTTGTCATGTATGTCAAACTGCACGTGCTCAGACAATAAAGTCTGTATTGTTATTAAGTTGCACTTCTTTTTTGAATTCATTTATGTATATATGCACCTACGTTGGAAGGTTAATATGAGCATTCTAACGCATCATAAGAACCATACATTAAATTCTTATACCACTATTAGCGCCTGTTTGGCGCCAATTTTAAATACGGTAGGCCATTCGGCTAAACCCTGTATTTGTGAATAAAACTTAAGTTTAGTTCAACATTTCTTATCTCTCTCTCTCTCCCTCTTTTTCTCTCTCTCTCCCCCCCTCTCTCTCTCTCTCTCTCTCTCTCTCTTCTCTCTCTCTCTCTCTCTCTCTCTTTATCTTTTGTATTTGTTATATGTATCTCAAAATGTATGATTAGTATCATCATCATCAGGTCACACTGAAAACACGGATGCCCAAGCTTCACTCTCGCTACATGTTCCTACGGCCATCACCTCTGGCAGCTCCTGCTCTGTCAACTCGGGTTGTAGAATATATGGTAAATGTCCGAGTTAAAATAAACTAATGTTTAAAAAATATGTTAGGGTATCATATATGGCACAAATAGATTAGTTTTAAATTATTTGCATTTGATAACACTGTGCTAAAATCTCTTAAAAAACAACTGCATAAAAATGTAAATAGGAACGTTCAATGAACGCGATTCCGTAACCGCAAGAAATTATATAACCCTAGACGTGTTGGCATGCCGGTAAAATCTATTAATCCATCCATCCATCCATCCATCAGCTAGGACTAATAAATATACACACACATCAACTAGGACACAATACACATAAACACACACACACACATACACACACACACACACACACACATATATATATATATATAGACTAATACACATACACACACATCAGCTAGGACGCAAATACACATACACACAGACATACATGCACACAAATATATATATATATATATATATATATATATATTATCCTGAAGATCCGTTAAGAGAAATAGATGATACTATTACATCACCACAACTCCCCGTATGTGACACTGTGGGTTTCCCGCCCTGTCGGCTGGGGCCTTAGAATACACCGACTGCATCTATACAGAGGGGTAAGACTCCCCCCAGTGGGGCCACCCGTTTGCCGTGTGTAGTGACCCGTGATGCTTAGGATTTGAGTCCTGGGGGATGAGCAGTCCATGACATGCAACACTCCAATTAGACCCTTACTTAAACTATACGGGCGGTTGGCTGTCCATTTCAATCCCTAGCACCTATATCATTGCTCCAATCCTATTGCCCTTATGGCAACCCCAACCTCTTTTTAACATAGAAGACGGTGCTCGATAAACTCCATGTGATGGTGAATTTCCAGTTCTGGAGGTATGGGGAATGTGGAGCACCCATTGATCACCACTGCTCCCTGGTCCACTCTGACATGAATTGGTAGTACCTGTTAGGGTCACATCTAAATCCTATGGGTTGAATATAAAAACATGAGTTTATAAAAAAAGAATTGAGTATCCATTAAGAATGAATTTTATTTCAAGATTTTGTTGGCATTAAAAGGCCCACTGAGGTTGGTATGCCGTAAAACAAAACCCAACCAAACCTGCGTGTTTCTGTACATGTGGGTCTGCAATTTACGTCTTTATGCATATGACCACATTCGTATATATAGGTAAAAGTCTGTGTAAAGATGCGTATGTTTGTGTATGAGAGAAAGAGAGAAAGAAAGAAAGTGACAGAGAGAGAGAGAGAGAGAGAGAGAGAGAGAGAGAGAATTTGCATGTGTGTGCATGTGCATGTTTAAGAATTCTGCAAAAAGTTTTAAAAGTCACCTAATGTCAGACCCATAAGTTTTTACTTTATGCAAAATAACCTAGTTGGACCAATTTGCAACTAAACGACACTAACCCGTACCCCTTGACCTTTACATGCCAAGATGTGGGTCGAAATTTCGCACTGATTAATTTTTTTTCAAATGCCCACTTAACATAACCTTATCGCAAATTTCAATTTATTATTCAAACAATTAAATACCATAATCTTTTCCCTCCAATGTAACTACTTGCTAGATGGCAGGCTGACAGACTGGCTGGTTGGTTGGTTGGTTGGTTGGTTGGTTGGAATTTTTATAGCATGTCAAGCCTTGGATTATTTTATGTCAAAGATATTTTTATTTTGTTCATTATTCATGGGTACAAATTGATGGTCAAAATTTAAAAAAAAACAGGGTTCTACTCAAGGTACTTTCAAAAATAATTTTATAATCATAAAACCAGTTTTGTGTATATGAAATATATGCATAGTACTACCCTTTCCATACATATATATATATATATATATATATATATATTATATATATATATATATATATATATATATTATGGGTACTACTATGTGAACATAGCGTAAGTAGTTAATCCAATAGGGCTCAATATATTGTGAATATAGAGCATTAATAGTCGTAAAAGAAGTTGTTTCCCTACCGCGGTTTCGGTGTTACTTCAACACCTTCATCAGGTGATGAAGCTGTTGGACTAACACCGAAACCACGGTAGGTAAACAACTTCTTTTACGACTATATATATATATAATATATATATATATATATATATATATATTATATATATATATTTGTGAATAAAAAGGCCTTATATATAATGGGTATCGTGGTTATGGACCATTTCCACTCGAGAGTATGCCCACGAGTTTCTTCAGACCACTGATATCTTTTATTTAGACAGGCACATGGCCAAACTCATCTTATATTCATACATTTCCCCCGCCTCCAGGGGGGATCATATTGCATTTTTTCTTTTCGAGTGTCTTTTTTATTGGTGGAAATTTGTTTTCCTTTGCATGGTTGGCGGTGTTTTTATATGTCTGCCTAGTCTGGTGGTAAATTCCTTAGTTGTTTACAATAATTAAACATTGAGCTCTAATACGGAACCTGAACTCTACAACAAATTACTGGTAGAGAATTAGGACCAGCCTAGAATCACCTTGTACCAAGAAACTTGGTACCGCACCAAAGTGTGTATATATATATATATATATATATATATATATATATATATATATATATATTTGCCAACACGAGCAGGTTGTGACACAAGGTCAATTTCTTAGGTGGAATTCAACAAGTTTGAATTCAGAGTTTTCCTTCTCCTTCACCGGTTGCCTAACCAAGGGCAAAGAGCCCACTCTGCCCTACTATTTATCCACAGCTGGAGGGAGAATTGGATTTATACCTTTCCCAAGGGCATTAGCGCTAAGTGAAATGCAATTACCACATCCAGGAATTGAACTCGGGGCGACGAGTCCATTTCCCATGAATTTAGCTATTTCACCACGCGCTTCCATGCCTGAAGAAGGCCGGATGGCATATCGGGCTGAAACATTGTACAGATAATAGTGAAAATGAGGACAACAGTCCGAATAATGCAGATAATACTAATCATCAAGCCTCATCTCAAACATTCAGAGAAATATATATATATATATATATATATATATATATATATATATATATTTTGTAATAAAAAAAATCTAAACTTGCAAGAAAAAACTCTAAACTTGCATCATTACACTAATTTATTTCAACCGTATTAATACGGCATCTTCAGGTAATTACAAGAACATTAAGAGTAAGAGTCATGTTTTGTGATTACCTGAAGATGCCGTATTAATACAGTTGAAATAAATTATTGTAATGAAGATAGTTTAGAGTTTTTTCTTCATTTACTAAATATCTTGCTCTGTCCTTTTACTCACTGGTATTAGGCACATTGAACTCTCCTTATGGTCTCCCTGCATCAGCTTCATTAAACCACACATGGAAAGATCCTAACTACGGAAAAAACTATATATATATATAATATATATATTATATATATAATATATATATAATATATATATAATATGGCCATGTTGTTTGTCTGGGTGGATTTTACATGTCGACGCTTGGGTTATTTTATGCTGAAGACGTTTTGATTTATTCTTTCTTGTTGACTATTCATTTTTTTTTCAAACTTAATTTTAACATATTTTTAAACTCATTTTTTAACCATAGATGAGACCCTAACAGGTACTACCACTCTGTGAAAGGGTGGACCTGGGATTAATGTCGATAAAGGAGTACGCCACACTCCTCCTTCGCCCCTATATACAGTTTAACATCATACACTGGACACTAAAACCCTCACCTACCACCTTCTTGTACGTATATGATAAAAAGGGTTGGGGGCGTCATATAGGTGGTATGGATTGACGTGACTAGCCGATTGACCACCTTATTAATTGAATAAACCTTTTCAATGGATTCCTATAATAAAACCTTTCCAATGCATTCCCATACTAAAAACCTTTCCAATGTATTCCTGTAGTAAAACAATTTTCAATACATTTCTATAATAAACAGTACTTTCTTTTGCCAACTCCTGAGGCAAAATTCACCTTATCAATTGAATAACCCTTTCAAATGGATTCCTATAGTAAAACCCTTTACACTGCATTTCTATAATAAAAGCTTCCCAATGAATTCCTGTAGTAAAACAATTTTAATACATTTCTATAGTAAACAGTGCTTTCTATTGCCAACTACTCAAGCAAAATTCACCTTATTTATTCAATAACCATTTACAATGTATTCGTATAATAAAACCTTTCCATGTATTAAAACCCTTTTAATACATTTCTGCCACATCAACACTAACACATGACAGGCCCGCGCAGAAAAGAGAGCCAGAAGGAAGGAGAGACAACAGCAACTCCAGCAAGTATCACTGTTTGTTTGCAGTCACTGCACCAGAGATTGCCATTCAAAAATTGGTCAGTTCAGCCACTCATGCAGTAAATAAGGGCAAAGTGGAGTATTGTATGTTATTCACTGCTCAGTCACCATGATTCTGTCTTTAGGCCTCACGGGTCGCCACCTATCGCCAAAAGGTGGTCCCATTGGGGGTATTTTACCCCTTTGCTGTGTATTCTTCTGTTACAGCCGGCAGGGTGAATAGGGGGATGTGTGTGTGTGAGTGCTCGCATATAGTAGACCTAAAAGATAGGAAGAACATAACATTTTCACAGCCACCTGACAGCAGAAAAAGATTCTGCAGGATTCTGTAGTTCCATAAAAATGATACATTATATATATATATATATATATATATATATATATATATATATATATATAATATATATATATTATATATATATATATTATATATATATATATATATATAAAAGTTAAAAGAAAGGAAATGAATCTGACGGTATGAGTATAGATAAAAGGATATGAAAAACACTACAAAATAGTGTTAAAGTGAAAACATTTTATAACATATTCATAGCTGATATTGAACAATATTTCGATTTTATAAAGATCATCTTCAGAACTTGTTTATACTCCGTGTTGTCAACTCATATGACTTTTATCTCCGCTCTTGACAACACGGAGTATAAACAAGCTCTGAAGATGATTTTTATAAAATCGAAATATTGTTCAATATCAGCGAAGTTATAAAATGTTTTCACTTTAACAGCATTTTGTGTTGTTTTCATATCTTTTTATCTATACTCATATATATATAATATATAATTATATATATATATATATTATATATATATATATACCATAAGCAGCAGCAGTGGAAGCAAGCTAAATGGGATAGATATAGTGAGTGCGCTGGTCACGGGATGTCACCACGCATTGAGATGAGGCGCCCTAGAATACGCCATATAATGGAGTCGACACACGAACAGATAAAAATAGGAACAACAACCAAATTTTATTGCATGCAACATGGAACTACAATAGTAAAAAAACATAATCTATCTTTTAGAATAAACATGTTCCGATCAATATACAAGGAAATCAAAATGGAATTTTAATTTTTTTAAACCAACAACAATAGATACAGAATTAAATCTTTGAATCCTGATATACTCTCCCAAGTGGAATATTTACGCCTAACTGACCACGATTTCAAAAGAAGCGTTAATTTACTATATCAAAGATTAGTATTATTTGTATTATTCGGACTATTGTCCTCATCTTCATTGTTATCTGTATAACGTTTCGACCGATGTGCTCTCCGGCTTTCTTCAGGTATTTCTTATCGGACTCGGGAACTTTCTTGTCGTAATCGGGAGCCATCATGAAACGTGATGGTTCCCGATTACGACAAGAAGGTTTCTGAGTTCGAAAAGAAGGTTCCCGAGTTCGAGAAGACTACCGAGTCCAACAAGAAATACCTGAAAAGGCCCGAGGCCACATCGACCGAAACGTTGTACAGATAACAATAAAAATGAAATAATAAAAAACAAATAATATAAATAAAATACAACAAATAATATAAACAAATATGTCGGAAATGGAAGTAGAATTATGGAATCATCATCAGAAAAAAATGTAGATTTTATAATTGCTTTAAGTAACAGATTTCCCTAATTAAAAAAATTACCAAATTCACTATCAATCTGATTTCAACTTTTTTGCAAATCGGTTGACAATCAAGAAGCAACAAAATACTAATTGTTATTGTTGTACCGGCCGTTCCTACAGTGGAGAATATACACCGGTTCTCACTATAAATAGTGAGACACCGAGTGAAAAGGTTGTACTGTTACCGTTTAGCGGCAAGCTAGCCGTTCTTGTACCTTATTGTAAATACACTTGTCTCATTTTACCCTACCTCGACTTGACTTCTTTTTTACTGTTGAACTAACATCACAACAGTTATTCCATGTCTGTCTGAATTTCTCTTGATGATTTGTATTATTTAGATTTTTTGAACTGTTGTCCTCATCTTCTGGTTTCAAATTTTTGCAAATCGGTTGACAATCAAGATGTATCCCAAGAAGCAAATATAAATACTAATTGTGATCAATTTTTGTCTGAGTTTCTCTTAGATGAGGCTTGATAATTTTTATTATTTAGCTTTTTTGAACTGTTGTCCTCATCTTTGTTATATAAATAATCTACCCCAATATATTACATAAAGGGGTTCGGTTCGAAGTTCCATGAAGGCTCCCGAGTTTGATAAAAAGTTTTTCGCGTTCAACAAGAAAAATCTGAAGAAGGCCGTGGGGCATATGGGCCGAAACTTTGAGTACACAATAAATATGAAGTCAACAGTCTGAAAAATCTAAATAGCCCATGCAAAAATTTGTTAATGGTTTTATATTGTTTCCCTTGATTTTTGTAACATATATAAAAAATATTCTTTTCAATAAAAATTAATATAAGAGAATAGAAACCAGAAAGGAAGATGTTACAATATCCCGACTACGTATAGGTTACATAAGACTAACACACGCCTTTTTACCTAAACAAGAAAACCAGCTAGAATGCATGTCATGTTAAACACCCTATACATTTTAATAGAATATGGTGATATTGCTGTTATTAGGCAACGCTTTTACAACACAGAAAACATGAGAGAGGGATTTAAAAATGTCAATATAAATGACCTTTTGTCCTTCCTGAAAGAAATAAAATTATACCGAAAAATAACAAACTTGAACTTTACCCTATATATATTTACCAACCCTTCAACACGGGCAGGATGTGACACAAGGTCAATTTCTTAAGCGGAGTTTAGCAGATTTGAATTCAGAGTTTTCCTACTCCTACACTGGTTACCTAGCCAAGGTTAAAGAGCCCAGTCTGTCCTACTATTTACCCATGGCTGGAGGGAGAATAGTTGGATTCAAACCTTTCCCAAAGGTATTAGCGCTATGTGAAATCCAAACAGCTTCGTCCAGGATTTGAACTCGGGTCGACGAGTCCATTTCCAAAGACTCTAACCATTAGACCACGCGCCTCCATTTTTTTAAGACTTCACTCTATAAACGTATCCCTCAAAGCGATCCCTAATCCATTCAGCGGGAATCCCTAATCCATTCAGCGGGAATCAATTGCAGTTATCTTACTGTCAAAATCAAGAACAATCCTTGAAAAATACAATAAATCTGACCGTCTCTCACAATTTACCGCTAGGCATAAAATAGATTGCTAACCGATATACACTAGAAACGGTTTGTCTTAATATTGCAGTTGGCTGCTTGGTGTGTTGGATTTTACGGCATGACAACTCTTGTTGGGTTATTTTATGCTGAACACGTTTTGTTTTATTCATTGATAATGAGTATTCCAAAAACTTTTTAAACACGTTTTTTAACTCATTTTTTTCTATTCAACCCATAGATGGAACCCTAACAGGTACTACCACTCCGGGTTAGAGTGGACCAGGGAGCAATGGTAACGAAAGGGTACTCCACACTTCCCAGAGCTCCAAAGTTAGAACTTCAATATTAGATGCATTTCAACATTATATCCAGGATATGATTGCATATTGGAAATAAGCTAAAACCACTGAACATCATACTAGTGTTCCCTCAATTGAATTGCTTATTCATATCTATGTATAGTACGCACAAGATGCTAAGAACCACAAGGTACAATATGTTATGTATGGAAAAATTGACTTAAGTAAAGGACTATAATCTTCAAAGGCTGTTCCATCTGGTGTTTGCAAAGTGGTTGAAATACACAGTCTATCATGAAAAGCAAAGTAAGACTGTTATATTATATATACTAGCAAATATATGCACCCTCCGGGTGCAAGTATTTGAATTTTAATGTAATGAAATATGTTAAATTTGAAATACTTTTGAAAGTAAAGAATAAAAATCCAAATAAAATGATTTGAAACAGAGGGGGTATAATCGAAGAATAGAACAACTTTGAAACTAAGTCTTCCATCATTTTCCATCACTCCCTACTTTTATTGCTGAATTTTCCTAATTTAACTATTTAGTTAAATTAGGAAGTAAAGAATAAAATTACTGTTATTTCTTTATATTAAAGGATTTTTTTAAAGATTTATCCCCGAGTTTTTTGCTCATATTCATTAAGAAAAAAACAAACAATTAGAAATCAATAATACCAAGCGCATATTTAATAAAATTAAACTTTTAATATCAATATGCAAATTAGCTTTCCTGTTCACACTGTAACCCGCTATTTTGTTGCATATATAAATACAATTGCATGTTATTAGAATGTAGATAAAGTCAAAAGTATTAATAAGGTATAACAATTTTATCAATAACTGAGGTTTAAATAAAAATAAATTCATGGTGAATGTGACGTCAATAACTAAGGGAATTGTGACTTGAGTAGTGATTTAGTTTCGGCTTCAGACAGACAAACACACAATCTCCATTATAATAAGATATAACAAAGACTGTTATATTATATCTTATTATAATGGAGATTGTGTGTTTTTCTGTCAGTAACCGAAACTATATTACTACTCAAGTCACAATTCCCTTAGTTATTGACATTACATTCTCCATGATTGCATTTTTATTCAAACCTCAATTATTAATAAAATTGTTTTACATTATTAATACAGTTGATCATATCTACATACTGATAACATGCAATTAT
Organism: Doryteuthis pealeii; assembly: GCA_023376005.1. Lineage (NCBI taxonomy): Eukaryota > Metazoa > Mollusca > Cephalopoda > Myopsida > Loliginidae > Doryteuthis > Doryteuthis pealeii. The sequence continues at coordinate 2,183,994 of CM042147.1, forward strand.
ATTTATATATACAACAAAATAGCGGTTTACTGTGTGAACGGGAAGGTTAATTTGCATATTGATATTAAAAATGTGATTTTAATAAATATATGCTTAGTATTATTGATTTCTAACTGTTTGGTTTTATTTTAATGAATATAAGCAAAAATCTCTTCAATGAATCCCAAATGAAATCCATTAACAAGAAGAAATAACTGTCATTTTATTCTTTACTTCCTCTTTTCACTAAATACTTAAATTAGAAAAAATAACAATGAAAGACGGGAGTGATGGAAGAGTAAGTTTCAGTTGTTCTATTGTTCGATTATACCCCCTCTGTTTCAAATCTTTTTATCTGCATTCTTATTTAGTTTCATTAGCCTTTTAATTTAATACAATATCTTATTACATTAAAACTTAAATACTTGCACCCGGAGGGTGCATATATTTGCTAGTATATATAACAAAGGTTATATTTATATTTTATTTTGATTTTTCGGATTGTTGTTCTATTTTTAATTATGGTATATAAAAACAACGTTTCGGCCGCTGTAATCTCCGACCTTAGCAACGTTTCAAATTTGGGAGATCATTTTCAATAATTTGTTGAGCAAATTAATCAGATGTTGAATTTCTTCTAAAAGATTCGATGGCATTCGATAAACATTTATAACATTTCTCTTCTTCATAAAACATTTATAAAACAAAGCATGGAAACGCGAGCACATCGGAAATTAGGTTCTCTCTGATATTTCATGACAAGATACAAGAGCAAGGCAAGTAATGCTTAAAAAGAAAGGCATAAAATATTAAAATAATGACAACTTGGATTGATGGTCCTGCAAAAATAATGACGTCATTATTTGGATGAGATCTTTATACACACACACACACACACACACACACACATATATATATATATATATATATATATATATATATATATATATATATATATATATGAAAGTAAGTAATAAACAGTGTGTTTATTTTTTATATGGCCTTTTTAGCCGACAATATTTCGAGGATATGTGCTTAATTGAAGTCATACCTTATTTTGAAAATTAATTAGTTAATAATTAAAGAATTTAGGCGGGCATATATGTTCAAATGTAAGGTTAAACAAATCAAGAAAATCCCTGTATGTACATTTCGAAAAAAATCGAAATGTACATACACGGATTGACATTTTCTCGATTTGTTTAGCCTTACATTTGAACATATATGCCCGCCTAAATTCTTTAATTATTAACTAATTAATTTTCAAAATTAGGTATGACTTCAATTAAGCACATATCCTCAATATATATATATATATATATATATATATATATATATATATATATATATATATATATAAAGTGTTGTTCTTGTTTCAGCGGAGAAAATTCAATATTTTATAAAAAAAAAAAAAAAAAGAACGTCCGCAAAATGGATTATATTTTTAGTAAAAAAAATTAATTTTATCTTATATATGTGACACGTGTTTCAGATCTTCTGGTATCTTCTTCAGACTTTGATCAATAATATGATCATATATATATATATATATATATATATATATATATATATATATATAGTGACTAGAAGAAGATCATCTCTTCTTCGATTCGCTAAGAGTACCTGTGGGGTGCGTGTGACTACTCAGGCTAAGTATATCTTTGAAAGCCCTACCGGATGTTTGATAAGTAAATTAGCTGTCCTGATATTTGATATTTCCCTCGTGCGCCCTCATATGACCTCTCAAACCTATCGCAGACCCACACACTTTGTCACAGTCTAGTGGGTTGCTGCTGAAGGACTTTTGTACAACGATTATTCGATAGTTTGCAGTTTGCAGAAATATTAGAATAATTAGAATTACTAGCAAATATATGCACCCTCCGGATGCAAGTATTTAAGTTTTGATATAATAAAATATCATATTAAATTAGAAAGGCTAATGAAACTGACTAAGAATGCAGATAAAAAGATCTGCAACAGAGGGGGTATAATCGAAAAAATAGAACAACTTTGAAACTAACTATTCCATCATTTTCCATTACTCCCCTCTTTCATTGGTAAATTTTCCTAATTTAACTATTTAGTTAAAATAGGAAGTAAAGGATAATATTACAGTTATTTCTTCTTGTAAATAAATTTATTTTAAGATTTATCCACGAGATTTTTGTTTATATTTCTTAAGATAAAACCAAACAATTAGAAATCAATAATACCAAGCACATATTTATTAAAATAAAATTTTAAATATCAATATGCAAATTAGCCTTCTCGTTCAAACTGTAAACCGCTATTTGTTGTATATGAATACAATTGCATGTTATTAGTACACGTTAGATATGATCAACATGTATAATAATGTAAAAACACATTTTTATTAATAACTGAAGGTTTAGAAAAAAGAATGAAATCATGGAGAATTTGACGTAAAATAATTAAGGAATTTGTGACTTGAGTAGTAATATATGTTTCGGTTACAGACAGAAAAAACACAATCTCCATTATAATAAGATTAGAATAATATAGAATGATAAGTAGGCGTGATTAGCCTTTCAACACTTGTGGGGAAGGAGAGTATATTGTTATTGCATACTTTCCGTCTTATTGTATTTAATTAACGCAGTAAAAGAACAAAGATTTACTTATATTTTTTCTGAACAGAATTTGATTTTGATGAAAATGATTAGCGTAATTCTATTACACAGTCTATCGCTGGGACAAAGAATAGACCGACTGCTCCTCTACACAGGGTAAAATTACACACCTAAATGGGCACCTGTTTTCTTTTTTTTCTTTTGAGAGGTCCTTCTGAAAAACCTTTTCATTTTTATTCCATTTTATTTTTTCTACTTCATTAATTCATTGTACATTAATTCTTAACTATAATATATAACATATTAATTCTTACTTAGCTATGAATATATCACTCGGATGCAAGTATTATAAGTATATATATATACATGAGGAAGATCCACCGTATTCTAATTCAAATCTATAATAAATGCAGATAAAAAGATATGTAACAAAATTGGGGCGTATAAATAGAAATGATTAAACTCTCCTCTTCCTCCGTCTCCTTTCAGATCGGCTTGAATTCACTTATTTGAACTTTAGTTTAAAATCAAATATGGGAATATTTTTACTTAGCTAACAATTTTGGTCGAAGAGATTTTGCTTAATAATTAATAACAAATTATGAAATCAATAATACCGGGTAAGCAATTCTTACATAATCCAATTTTATATAAAATAATTGCCTGTCATATAATTAAACCGGATTTTTATATATTTATACATTGCAGTTCTTGAGTGATGGATATTAAAAAGTGAGCTATTTATACATGACTTGAGGTCTAATCAATAAATGGAAGATCATGAGACATGTAGAATATAATATAGAATCGGATTGGACTTGAGTGTAATAAGTTTTTTCTTAGACATAAAAGAAAAATCTCCATTAAAATAATATTATATATAATTATATATATTATATATATAGTTATATAACTATATAACGTACCGGCTTTTCTTAAGTAAGTTGGGCACGTATTGTAGGCATTCTTACACACATAATTACAGGACTGATGTGTTCGAATTACTGGGACACATTAAATCACCTTCATTTGTTATCAAAATGCCTTGGTTTCCGGATACACTTCCATTTAGATTCCCGTTTTCAATGATATGGTCGGCTTCCTGAACGAACTTGTGTCTTGTGCCATGAGAGCGAGCACTTGTAAATCGTAAACACGAGTCGGTAATTGCCTTCTATTTATGTTTAACTTCATTACCAACTAAACAAATATACGCGCATACGACCGGAATAAACTATATACTACTTAAATATAATTATTATTATATATTATATATGAGGAAAGTTTTTGCATGTTACGTAGTCAGTATAAACCGAAACGGGAATCACACGGATTCGAAATCTTGCATACAACTTTAAAACCTTCTAATAAAGAACACACCAATTTGGTTATTGATTTTATCGTTAGGATATAATTAATCATTAAACCAAAATCAAACGATTTGCGGAACTTCCGTATACTAGTGCTTGCTGATATATGAAATATGTTCGCTGCCTGCTTCTATGTATAGCTATATCAGCGGTTTAGTTTAATTTTAGTGAACAAAATCCAGTTCTAGCAGTTCAGCTCGGAATCTCTTGCCTATTTATGGCCCAATTCTATATATATTCCTGTCATACCGGGTACTTTGTAGTATATATTATATAATATATATATATTATAATATTATATTGCAAATACGGTCCATAGATATATATAGACATTAATTGCCTTCAAGCAAAAATATAATATATATATATATAAAAAAATATATATATTATATATATTTATATTTTTGCTTGAAGGCAATTACAATGTGAATATCGCATAAATTCGATAATAATAGAAGATAATAATGACAAGTGAATTTCGAAAGAATTACCGGCGTGATAGAATATCGTACAGACTGTTTCAAACTTTATTAAGTTCTCATCAGCGATATATACTAACGATTTCCTCCGACAGAATCGAAACCGCGGGACTTCAGCAGTAATTCTTTGCGAAATTCACTTGTCATTATTATCTTTCTATAATTATCGAATGTTATGCGATATTCGCATTGTAATTGCCTTCAAGCAAAAATATGAATATTAATATATATACTTTTATCAAACAATGCTTCTAAAAAATAAAAAACAAACAAATCATAATAATAATATGGTTGAGACAAACCAATGCTTCTATGCCCACCCTTCCAAGCCCTGATCGTAAGTTATCGTATTTGGAAAATTGGCGAGCTACCATTGCCACTTGCCCAAGTTCACTTGCATCATACACACAGGTAAGAGTTTAAAATGTGGAGGTATTCCTGCACAATGTATGATTATTTTAAAGATACATTGTGATAGATGACGTATTTTGTGTGTTTGCAACCGGATCTTGTTCGACTGTCTGTTCTGTCTGGGGGGGGGGGTTAAAAGTGTTGGTAATTTTTATACACAACTAGATGGTTTTGATCTGTTTTTTTTTTTTTTTTTTATTTTTTTTTTTTTTTTTTTTATGTCTCGGTTCTACCGTTTCCAAATGACAGCTGTTTCATATACGCCGATACACGTGCTTAGGGCCTGGTGCACAGATTAGTAAATTAGAATAAATATTCTTTATAATATATATTATTATATATATAATATATATATATATATATAAAGAGAGAGAGAGAGAGAGAGGAGAGAGAGAGAAGAGAGAGATGTGATAGATAGATAGATAGATAGAGAGGGGCTGTTTTATTCCGAGAGAGAAAAACAAGTAATCAAAAAGAGGCATTACGAAAATCATTCAATTTGCAAAAGGAGTCAATTCAAAATGCCGAGCGGTTTCAAATACTTACAGTACAGAGAGGGGGGAGGAGAGAGAGAGAGAGAGTAAAGAAAGAAGAGAGAGAGAGAGAAGAGAGAGAGTGGGCTTAATAATATTACAGTATAGACAGGAGAGAGAGAGAAAAAAGGGAAAGAAAAAGAAGAGAGAAGGGAGAGAGAAAGAGAGGTGCTTAACAATTATTACAGTATAGAGAGGGAGAGAGGAGAAAGAAGGAGAGAACAGAAGAAGAGAGAGGGAGGAGAGAGGGGCTTAACAATACTTACAGTATATATAAGAGGGGAGAGAGAAAAGAAAGAAGGAGAGGGTGAGAGAAGAGAATGGCCCTTAACAATACTTACGTATGAGAGAGAGAGAGAGAAAGAAAGGAGAGGAGAAAGGAAGAGAGAGAGGGGAGAGTAATGGGCTTAATAATACTTACAGTAGTATGAAAGGAAAAAAGAAGAAAGAAAAAGAAGGAAGAAAGAAGGAAGGAGGAAGAAGAAAGAAGGGAGGGAGAGAGTGGGCCACTAATACAGTTAGGAGAGAGAGAGAAGAGGAAAAAAGAAGAGGAAAATAGAAGGAAAAAGGAAAGGGAAGAAGAAAGAGAGGGAGAGGGAGAGAGAGAGTGGGCTTAACAATTACATATAGACAGAGAAGACGAGAGAGAGAGATAAGAAGAAGAGAAGAAGAGAAAGGAGGTCTATAAGAAATGAAAGAGAAGAAGAAAGAAAGAAGAAAGAAGGAGGAGAGAGGGAGGAGAGGGAAAGCAGAACTCGAGACACCTTAACAATACTATATATAGTATAGAGAGAGAGAGATAGATGAGAGAGAGAGAAGAGAGTAGAGAGAGAAGACAGAGAAAAGGAAGAAATGGGAAAGGGAAGAAAGAAAGAGAGAAGAGAGAGGGGGGAGAGTGGGCTCCTAACAATACAGTATTAAGAGAGAGAGAGAAAAGGAAGAGAAAAGAAAGAAAGAAAGGAGAGAAGAAAGAGGAGAGAGAGGGGGGCGAGGAGAGGACGGGTCCTATACAATACAAGTTAGAGAGAGAGAGAGAGAGATAAAAGAAATGAGGAAAGAAAGAAAGGAAGAAGAAAGGGCGGAAGAAAGGGAGAGAGAGGTGGGCGGGAGAGAAGGGGCTAACAATACAGTAAGGAAGAGAGAGAGAAGAGAAAGAAAGAAAGAAAAAAAGGGAAGAAGAAAGGAAGAGAGAAAGAAGGGGGGTGAGAGCGGGGCCTAACAATACAGAGAGAGGAGAGAGAGATGGTAAAGAAAGGAAGAGAAAGAAGGAAGAAGAAAAGGAGAGGAGAGAGGGAAGAGGCGAGCCTAACAATACAGTAGAGAGAGAGAGGAGAGAGAGAAAAGAAAGGAAAAAAAGAGGAAGAAGAAAGAGAGAAGAAGGGGGGGAGTGGCGTAGGGTGGAGAGGGAGCTAACAATACAGAAATAGGGAGAGAGAAGAGGACCAGAGAGGAGAGAAAAGAGAAGAAAGAAGAAAAGAAAGAAGAAAGAAAAGAAAGAAGAAAGAAGAAAAGAGAAGAGGAGAGAGTGGGGAGGGAGAGAAAGGAGCCTAACAATAACAGTAGAGAGAGGAGAGGAGAAAGAAAGAAGAAAGAGAAAGGAAAGAGATAAAAGAAAAAGAAAAGAAAAGAAGAAAGAAAGAAAGGGCGGAAGAAAGGGAGAGAGAGTGGGGGAGAGAGAGTGAGACTAACAATACAGTAGAGAGAGAAGAGAGAAAGAAAGAAAGAAGAAAGAAAGAAAGAAAGAAGAAAGAAAGAAAAAAAAAAGGGGGAGAAAAGAGGAAGAGAGAGAGAGGGGGAGAGAAAGGCCTAACACAATAACAGTAGACAGAGGAGAAGAGGAGGAGAGAGAAGAGAGAAAGAAAGAAAAAGAAAGAAAAAAGAAAGAAAAGAAAGAGAAGGGCGGAAAGAAAGGGAGAGAAAAGTGGGGGAGGAGAGAAGTGAGCCTAACAATACAGTAGAGAGAGAGAGAAGAAAGAAAGAAAAAGAAAGAAAGAAGAGAAAAGAAAGGGAAGAAAGGGCGGAGAGAGTGGGGGGTGGGGGGAGAGAGAGATGAGCTAACAATACAGTAGAGAGAGAGAGAGAGAGAGGAGAAGAAAGAAAGAAGAGAGAGAGAAAGAGAAGAAAAGAAAGAAAGAAAGAAAGAAAGAAAGGAAAGAAAAAGGAAGGGCGAAGAAAGGGAGAGATAGTGGAGGGGAGAGAGAAGTAGGGCCTAACAATACAGATAGAGAAAGAAAGAAGAGAAGAAAGAAAGAAAGAAAGAAAAAGAAAGAAAGAAAGAAAGAAAGGGCGGAAGAAAAAGAGAGAGTGTGGGGAAGAGAGAGTGAGCCTAACAATACAGTAGAGAGAGAGAGAGAGAAGAAAAAGAAAGAAGAAAGAGCGGGAAGAAGAAAGAAAGGGCGGAAGAAATGGAGAGAGAGTGGGGAGAGAGAGTGAGCCTAACCAAATACAAGTAGGAGAGAGAAAGAAAGAAAGAAAGGAAAAGAAGGGCGGAAGAGAAAAAGAAAGAAGAGAAGAAGAAGAAGAAGAAATGGAGAGAGAGTGGGAGGGAGAGAGGTGAGCCTAAACAATACAGTAGAGAGAGAGAGGAGAAGAGAAAGAAGAAAGAAAGAAAAGAAAGAAAGAAAGGGCGGAAGAAAATGGAGAGAGAGTGGGAGAGAGAGAGAGTGAGCCTAACAATA
>CM042147.1:2209537-2247997 GCA_023376005.1 Doryteuthis pealeii
ACTGAGTTGTCGAGGGCCATATCGAACCAGGAACGTTGTGGTTCCTAGCCGGACACTCTACCGACTGAGCTAAACTGGCTGTAACAAATTAAGGTGAAAATGTAATTATCATAGAACACAGAATTATTTCTCCCTTCTGACAAAAAACAAATCTCTCTCTCTCTCTCTTCTCTCTCTCTCTCTCTATATATATATATATATATATATATATATATATATATATATATATAATTTCTCCCTTCTCCCTTATATCATTGCCATCACGAATCAGTTCGTACAATTTAATTCAACTGAATCAAAAAATTACATTTACTTTCAAACCTATTAAAATATACGTGCAGTAATTTTCGATTCTAACTGGGTACCCAAAAACTGAGATTTTGCTAGGAATCTCTCTCTCTCTCTCTCTCTCTCTCTCTCTCTCTCTCTCTCTCTCTCTCTCTCATTTATTTTTCGGGATGCTATCTACTGTGTTGTCCTACTCAAATACTTATAGGACTTATAAATTATTGATTTCCATTTTAATTCTCTTACTGTTTTCCCGACATTATATATCCAAAGACTCGATAATGACACTATGGTAAGCAAAATTGTCTCCAAAACCGGTTCGTTAGTGTAGCAAATTCGATCACAAACAATGGACTCACTAATTAAGGTCACATCTCCAAGCTAAGCCAAGTAAATAGGCGCCTACGATGGTACCAAATTCAACAAACCGTTTCCTGAAACCGTTCACATGTTCTGAGTAGGACACTGGATAGCATTCATCGATGAGGCTCATATTCAGAAGATCTGAGAAGTGTCGAATCACTTCTTTGTTGTCATGACTACCAATTCAACTTACTCGAACTGGTAGTAACTGTTAGGGTACCATCTATAGGTCAAATAGATCAATATTGGTATTGGATAGGAATAAGCGAAACCAAACAAATGATCATTATTAAATATATATATTTTTAACCAACCCCTCCGCACGAGCAGGATGTGACACAAGGTCAATTTCTTAAGCGGAGTTTAACAGGTTTGAATTTAGAGTTTTCCTTCTCCTAGAACCGGTTGCCTAACCAAGGTTAAAGAGCCCAGTCTGTCCTACTATGTATCTATAGCTGGAGGGAGAGTAGGATTCATACCTTTCCCAAGGGTATTAGCGCTAAGTGAAAGTGCAATTACCACTTCCAGGATTTGAACTCGGGGCGACGAGTCCATTTCGCATGACCTTAACCATTACACCACGCGCTTCCATCATTATTAAATAGGAATAGTTACTTGAAACCATACAATTGTGTACAAAGATGTAGATCCGGCCAACACCGGGGGACCAGTGGCTTCGGCCATGAACCTTACAAGCTAACATCGTTGATCCGAGGGGGCCATCGCCCCAGGCAATACTGCGCCCCCTCGATTTAAAGGGACAATACTTGATGCCCCCCTTGAGAGGGGATACCAACGGGATCAACGCATTTTTTGCACCTGCCACCCACGAGTCACGGCTTGTGGGTGGTCTCACATTAATAGGGTATTGTGCCTAACCCGTACACGTGGGTTACGTGGTAAATATTATATAACTGTGTATAAATTATTAGTATTGGACAGAAATATCTGAAGCCATACACACCCACTCCTACCTGGAGTGGTAGTATCCATTAGGATCCCGGCTATAGGTTGAATAGATATGTATTAAAATTATTGGTTTTGGATAGGAAAACGTGAATCATAACCGTGTGCAAACAAATAACTATTATTTAACAGGTATTAGTTACTTGAAGCCATATTATTATGAATAGATTATTAATATTGAATAGTAATACTTGAAACCATACAAGTCCACTCCGACCCTGAATGTTAGGTTTCTATCTGTGGGTCAAATACACGTTTGAAAATTATTATGATGCATTGATTCTAACTGCATTTCCCCGCCCTGTCGGCTGGGGCGTTAGAATGCACCGACTGCACCTCTGCAGAGGGGTAAGACTCCCCCAATGGGCCAACTGTTGGCCGTGGGTGGCGACCCGTGATGCTTAAGGATAGAGCCCAGGTGGATGAGCAGTTCCTGACATGCAATACTCCACTTTGGCCCTATCTTGGGCTAGACGGGCCCCCCTCCGATCAATCGGCTGGTCACGTCAAGCCCTAGCACCTATATGATTTTCCCAACCCTATTGCCCTTATGGCAAACCCCAACCCCTTTTTATCATATGGGTGTTAGAAGGCGGTGGCTGCGGGTCTACATGTCCTGGGAATGACGTTAAACTCTATCTGATGGTGAGGTTCCAGTTCTAGAGGTTTGGGGAATGTGGAGCACCCCTTCATTACCATTGCTCCCTGGTCCACTCTGACCCGGAGTGGTAGTACCTGTTAGGGTCCCATCTATGGGTTAAATAGAAAAATGTATTTATAAAAAAATTGTATTATCCATTAAGAATTGATTTATTTCAAAACTTTATCGGTATTAAATGACCCACTGAGGTTGATATGCCGTAAAACAAAACAGACCAAACCATCTAACTGCATTTCCACCCATAGGGCCGGGTTAGCTCAGTCGGTACAGCGTTTGGCTAGAAACCACACGGTTCCTAGTTCAATACCGGCCCTCGCCAACTCAGCGTATGAGTAGCACAGGGATCTGTGCGGTAAAGTAAGGAGCTGGTGGTAGGTGTGGCGCTCCACCTCAGACGCAAAAACAACCTCATTGGTCTAGCGCTAGTGAAAAGGGGATAGACTCCCTCGCTGACTGGCTGATACCGACATTAGGCCGCCCCGACGACGACTTACTATGGTTATTTTATGCCAAGGGGTTAGGGAATACCGTTCATTGTACGTTCATATTTACATATCAAATAGATAAATAAATAAATAAACAGATTCCACAGCCATGATGGGGGAGAGCTGATATTCTAAGAATTAATATCGTAACCTGCTGAACCATGGTTTGCGGGGATTATGGGGGTTGGGTTTCTGTCGCCATAGTCTGTCCTTCTCTTTCCTCCTTTAGCGAGGACAATAGCAGGTAGATTGTCGCAACGATATTGAGGCATAGATTTACTTCATGTGATATCCGTTTATCCTTATCACACCTTTCAGACAGTTATTTAACATTTGTTAATGAGCAACGAGGAACTGAATTAAAGAACAGGCCTCGAGCGAGATTCAAATTCGCATTGATTTTCCTTTGAAAACATGCCAATCCGCGACAGCTGCTCTATTAATTAGGCCACAAAGACTATCGACAATATTGGCTTAAATCGATCCATATAACTTTCATTCTTTATTTATAGAACACCTGATCAGATATATTTTTTTAATTAAATCATTGTGGATAATCATATAATTCACTAACTTAAAAGCTGCTCTATTGAGGCGGCAATTAAGTTCGCTCATGCGGTTGACAAGCTTACCTTTTAAAGGTTCCACGATAATTCTTCTACTGTTACTTAATTCAAAGACAATTTGATGTACGTAGGCAAGAACTTTCTGTACCATTTCTAGTTCTAGTTCTTCAAGAGTTTTTAAGGTTGTTTTTTTACTTGAATCAAAACAGCTGATACCGACAATATGTCACTTCACTCGAGTGAGTCTATGATTTTGTGATCTGAATTTGAAGTATGTATGCCCAACAAGACAGCCGAAAACTTCCCAAAATTATCGGCGACTATAAACCTGGCTACATTTACGGTACAATCAAAATACACAAACACTAACACCCTCTCTACCCTATTATTTCACAAGTCACTACACCAATATATGAGTTATCTAAGATTATTAATCAACTTATTTCCCCATATATACCCACTAATGGGCACCTCATACTTCTGGCTTTGTGCCACATCTAAGCTAAGCTTAGTAAATAATTATATTTAGGCACTTCACCTGATGTAATTGTTAGCAAGCTAGATTTGCAGACCATTGTTAGTGAGTTCGATTCTCACTGGGTGCACCATAATCTGGCCTTGTGCCATATCTAAGCTAAACTTAGTAAATAACTATATACCCACTAATTACAGTTTGAAATCCAGCCATAAGCTACTCCAAATCCCCCATACTTCAAAACCAGATATCAAAATCATAGCCTCACTCGATGTCGAAAATCTTTTCACCAACGTTTCGGTCAAGGAAACTATAGACATCATCATAGAAAACATTTACAACGACCTGTTATTACAAGATTTCAGCGTGGATTTTAAAGTATAGGAATTTAATCAAAATTTTCAAAGTTAACCAAAATGTTCAAAGTTGCAAATTATCAGACATTATTAGAGTCGATAGAGACTTGCTAAAAATACCAAATTCAATGTTGTTCTATTAATTTTACAGATAATTTCTAGTTCATTGATGATTTTAGCTGGATTTCGCAATTAATTTCGAGAATTCCCCAAAGTTATTTCCAAATTATAAAATTTATTATCGTATAAAAAAATCACCGAAAAAAAAAAACGTAAAAAAATCGCCGAAAATAATCGCAGTTGGAAATCGCAAATTTCTGGTTTAGAGTCGGTTAAGAATATTCTAATTTTCTCACAGAGTCGGCCTGATTCCAAAACGGCATGATATGTCGAGCTACGGCTTCTAGGAATAAAGTTTCAGTAAATTTTCAAAGTTGCAAACTATCAGGCATTATTAGACCCGTTGGATAATAAAGCTTTATTACGCGACCCTGTCCATGATTCCGCCGCGGGTGAGTTGTGAACCCTAAGAGACATCCTCTCTGATAGAGTGCCGGCTCGTATCTGACTCACTAAACTAAAACTTGTTTCAATGGCACCCAATCGCGCGCCTTCAAGGGGTCAAGGTTATTAACCGTCACAACTGTCGGATAACTTTACATAGACCCCGTCATTTTAAGTTTAACGGACCCTAGTCAAAATTCTAACTACAGGTACGTTCATAATTTATAAGCTACTCATAAATTATGTAACACCAGTAGTATCTCACGATGTCATTAGACTTTGTTGATTTGTTGTCACTCTGTGGGATTGCCAGTTAAAATGCCAAATTCAATGTTGTTTTATTAATTTTACAGATAATTTATATTTCATTGATGATTTTAGCTGGATTTCGCAATTAATTTCGAGAATTCCCCAAAGTTATTTCCAAATTATAAAAATTATTGTTGTATAAAAAAAATTACCGCCCCAAAAATAAAACCGTAAAAAAAATCCCCGAAAATAATCGCAGTTGGAAATCGCAAATTTCTGGTTCAGAATTTTCTCACGGAGTAGGCCAGTTTCCAAAATGGCATGATATGTCGAGCTACGGCTTCTCGGAATAAAGTTTAAAATTTTGACACTGACATTCACATTTAAACCGCGTTTGAGTCTACTAATAACCTTATAGTGTTGTTTAGAACTGTAAACAGTTCTCCAATTATTATGAACACGACCGTCATTATTGTGTCACGATTTCGCGTAACTCAAGGAAAGATGCGTAATAATTATCGTCATAGGAAATGCAATCGGTGACCTGGGTTCAAATCCTAGACGAGGTTGCTTGCGTTTCACTTTGCACTAAAATACCTGTGGGAAAGACATCCATCCATCTGTTCTTGCTCCAGCTATGGGTAATTAGTAGTGCAGACTGGGTTCTTTAGACTTGCTTATGCAACTGGTCTAGGAGAAGGAATACTGGATTAATTCAGCTTTTTGCTCCGCTATAAAAATTGACCTTGTGTCACATCCTGCCCGTGGTGGAGGGGCTGGGGAATTAACTCCCAAGAAAAGCACTAATATCCAATTTTTATTTATTTAATTTTTCTATTTTTCAAGGAGTGGAAATTGCGTTCCAGTTTTCCCCTCTGTATCCCAGAATCATCCGTTGCTACAATCTGACAGGTGTTCCTTTTCTAGTCTACAATAACATCCGCTGGTCACCTGGACAGCATATTATTATAATGAATTGTTTATGTAAACTTTGGTATTACAGACGGGATTATTTGAACAAATACGTTAAAAATTTCAATTCAAATACACACGCGCGCGCATACAACTTCATATATTTCGGTAATAGAAGAAAGAAACCAAGTATTTATCACGGTTGCATTTTATGACACAGCGCGTGGCTGTACGGTTGTGATATGCAATATCTAGGTGCAAGTGTGGTGTGTGTGTGTGTGTGTGTGTGTGTGTGTGTGTGTGTGTGTGTGTGATTATATAAATAAGTAGATACGTGGGTAAAGTATCTGTTCTCTGGTTAGTTAGTTTGGTTCATGGGAGCGGGAGGTGGAATCTGATAGATAACTTGGGCTAAATAAAGACGTCTCAAAATTATACAAATCTTGGAGTTCGTTCCCAAGAACAACAGATGCAGAGATAAAGACCCAAGAAGTACCAACAGAGCAAACCAAAAGAACAAAGAGAGAACCAGCCCAGTTAGAATATAGAAGACCCAACCAACATAGGTGCAACATAGTAGAGTAGACGAGCTGACCAAGAAGACAGAAGATAATTACAATATGTTCGTTTATAAAAACAACAACGAACGTAGAGTTAAAGACCCAAGAAGTCCCAAGAGAGTAGAGCAGAAGATACAAAGGAAGAACCAGCCCAGATATCAAGAAAGACAATAGACAACACAACCAACATAGAATGTTATGTAAAGAGTAGACGAGCTGGCTAAGAAGACAGAATATAATTACAATATGTTCGTTACTAAAAACAACAACGAACGTAGAGTTAAGACCCAAGAACTCCCAAGAGGGCAGACCAGAAAAAAAACAGCCCAGATGTCAAGATAGACGATAGACAATCCAACCACCGTAGAAAGTTCTACATAGAGTAGACGAGCTGGCTAAGAAGACAGAATATAATTACAATATGTTCGTTACTAAAAACAACAACGAACGTAGAGTTATAGACCCAAGAAGTCCCAAGAGAGCAGACCAGGAAAAAAAAGAACCAGCCCAGATATCAAGATAGACGATAGACAATCCAACCACCGTATAATGTTCTACATAGAGTATACGAACTGGCCAAGAAGACAGAAGATAATTATAATATGTTCGTTACTAAAAACAACAACAAACGTAGAGTTAAGACCCAGAACTCCCAAGAGGGCAGACCAGAAAAAAAAACAGCCCAGATGTCAAGATAGACGATAGACAACCAACCACCGTAGAAAGTTCTACATAGAGTAGACGAACTGGCCAAGAAGACAGAATATAATTACAATATGTTCGTTACTAAAAACAACAAACGTAAGAGTTAAAGACCCAAGAAGTCCCAAGAGAGCAGACCAGAAAAAAACAACCCAGATACCAAGATAGACGATAGACAACCAATCAATATAGAAAGTTCTACATAGAGTAGACGAGCTGGCCAAGATAATTACAATATGCTCGTTACTAAAAACAACAATGAACGTAGAGCTAAAGACCGAAGAAGTCCCATGAGAGCAGACCAGAAAAAAGAAAACAAAGAAAGAACCAGCCCAGATATCAAGATAGACGATAGACAATCCAACCACCGTAGAAGGTTCTTCATAGAGTAGACGAGCTGGCCAATAAGACAGAATAAGATAATTACAATATGATAGAAAGTAAAGAGTTATACGACACAGCAAAGCTCTCCAAAATACAAAAGGAGTGTTCATTGATAAAATCTAATTCCATCGTATTTTTTAATCCGCCTCGACTGAATCAGACACCAAATAGGATACAATCACGTAATGATAAAATCATATTAAAAAAAGAAAAGAAGAAAATGCAGAAAGACTTTATTTCACTTGGCGTCTTGGTTTTCTCTCTCGATCGTGACACTTTAGGTAATACAATAAAAGAGTCCACTGGTGTCTCAAGCCCATATCGTGATTTGTATTCTTTTTCAATGAGACTAAATAAATAAAATGTCAAACTTTCATATCTCAAGTTGTTATTCTACTAATAATACATCATCATCATCATCATCATCATGTCGCGCTGTCAGTGCGGATATCCATGCCAATCTCTCTCCATTCGTCCTATCGCTGCATCATTCTCGAGAGGTCCTCTGTGGCAGCATCCTGTATCCGCACAGAGCTGGATCAATGTACGTCTTTGCTGGGTCGGCCCACACTGGCATGCCCATGTGCTGGCTTCCACAGGAGGACGTCGCTTATGAGTTCGTCTTGCTTCTCCAGCAGTGTCCCGTGTGTCTTGTCCGTCTTACTCGGATGGTTTGGGTGATATGTGGCGGTGGCCGTACAGCTGTTTCTCGTGGAGTGTTGTTTCCACGTCTTGTTTTGGATCACCCGCAGCATTCTTGTGGGATGCAGGACGAGATTTATAGCATCACTGCCTTTGGGATATAATTCCTCTCATCTCACCAGCTAATATATTTACCAACCCCTCCGCACGAGCAGGATGCGACACAAGATCAATTTCTTAAAGCGGAGAATTTTTTTCTCCATAGACTGGTCACCTATCCAAGGTTGAAGAGCCTCAGTCTGTCCTACTATTCATCTATAACTAGAGGAGAATGGATCCATACTTTTCCCAAGGTATTGGCCCTATATGAATGCAAACCCTTGTAAAGGATTTGAACTCGGGTCGACGAATCCATTTCCAACGATTATATCATTACACCACGCACATCCATATGAAAATTTTCTTAATTACAGACATTATTCTTTTACTAGTGCAGACTACTTCTAAAATAGCCCTGTCGGTTGGGGCTTTAGAATACACTGTGATGGGTAAGACACCCTCAACCCAAATGGGACCACCTGTGGGCCGTGCGTGACAACATAGGATAGACGAGCCGAAGAAGCCCCCTCTGGTCAATCGACTGGTCACATCAAACCCAATCAACTATATGATTATCCGCGGCTCTATTGCCGTATGGCACCCATAACCCTTTTTATCATATATAGATATGCATAGAAAGAAAGCAGTGTGCTGAGGGTCTTCTTCATTTTTACGGAAATCACGTTAAACTCTCTGATGGAGGAGTTCCAGTCTGGAGATCTGTGGAATGTGGAGCACCACCTCATCACAATTGCTCCCAGGTCTACTCTGACCTGGATTGGTACTACCTATTAGGGTCCCATCTATAGGTTACATAAAAAAATGTGATAATAAAAAAGAATTGAGTTTAAATAATCTTCAAAACTATCGCTACAAATCTTTCAAAACTTTGCTGGCATTAAATGACCCACCGAGGTTGATATGTCGTAAAACTAAACAAACTTCTAAAATAGTTTCACTGCTGCGGGAATTTAGTCTATGTTGCATAGTTTTTTTTTTCAATTTCTAATTGTTTGCACAGTTCCCACGAGTATTCCCTTCCCAACCCAGTCTTGTATATTCTGTCTTCATTCTGAGCCTATTTACTCTATCCGATTATAATATGACAGACAAGTCTCCTTTCTGATTTTATTATTGTTGTCAAATATATGTATATATGGGATTTGTCTGTGAAGTAATTATGATATTGCCGACGTTTGGCGTAGCGACTAGTGAAAGGATGGTGACAGCTTGGTCGGGGAGACTGAATGTGGCAGTCTTTTGTTTGAATTCTATTACTACTCCCACGTTGATGTCTACTTCGGAGACGTTATATCTCTTCGGCCAAAATATTGTGGTGTCTACATTCGCACTGGACGTCATTTTTTAATAAAAAAACAAATTCTCGATATAACAGCGAAAAACTATGAAATGCTTACTAGAATCATTCCCTCTCTCCTAAATAGAAGTCCGCCCTGTCGGCTGGGGCGTTAGAATGCACCGACTGCACCCCTGCAGAGGGGTAAGACTCCCCCAATGGGGCCACCTATTGGCCGTGGGTGGCGACCCGTGATGCTTAAGGATAGAGCCCAGGCTGATGAGCAGTTCATGACATGCAATACTCCACTTTGGCCCTATCTTGGGCTAGACGGGCGGTCGGAGAGGCCCCCTCCGATCAATCGGCTAGTCACGTCAAGCCCTAGCATTTATATGATTTTTCCAACCCTATTGCCCTTATGGCAACTCCCAATCCCTTTTTTATCATATGGGTGCTAGAAGGCGGTGGCTGAGGGTCTACATGTCCTGGGAATGACGTTAAACTCTATCTGATGGTGAGTTTCCAGTTTTGGAGGTTTGGGGAATGTGGAGCACCCCTTCATCACCATTGCTTCCGGGTCCACTCTGACCCGAAGTGGTAGTACCTGTTAGGGTCCCATCTATGGGTTAAATAGAAAAATGTATTTATAAAAAGATTGTATTATCCATTAAGAATTGATTTATTTCAAAACTTTATCGGCATTAAATGACCCACTGAGGTTGATATGCCGTAAAACAAAATAAACAAACAAACTAATAAATAGAAGTATCAATATCATCATGGAGTGTGGTTACAAGAGAAATCCAACGGGTCCGCGGGTGGACCAATTTATACAAACCTTGATGAATATAACCCTAATTCTAAACCCGAGTACAATAGTACATATTTATATATCATTCAAATGTTCATCATCATCATCATCATCATCTCTCTCTCTCTCTCTCTCTCTCTCTCTCTCTCTCTCTCTCTCTCTCTCTCTCTCTCTCTCTCTCTTCTCTCAATCAATCAATCAATCACAATCAATTTATTTAATTTTTCACAAGTTTCAAAGTGAAAAAGTCACAAATACCAACAGTTAGTAATTTGGTAAATAAATTTTTTTTAAAAATAAATTTTCATTATTGAAACGAAAGTTCGAAGAAATAATCAAGAGAGCCGTTGGTCCGGACCAGATGACGAGATTCAAACATGGCTGCGTTAGCAATTTTTACCATATTGAAGTCGGTTGCCAGAGGGTCTTTCGGTAGAAAGATCTTTATTCGCAGAATTCTAATTCGACTTGGAATGATAGGAGAAAAAACGATAAAGTCATCAGTACGATTCCAGAATCGGCCAAAAAGGCTTTGAGATGGTTATGGATTAAAAAGAACATGGTGTTTAACATGGTGTTTAACATGGTGTTTAGGCATTGAGTTTCTACTAAACTTAAATAATAAAAGTAATAATAATTTAAATAATAAAAAAAGATGTCTTCCAATTAAAGAAAGGCTTTGAGATGGTTATGTATTAAAAGAACCATGACAGAACCATGGTGTTTAACATGGTGTTTAACATGGTGTTTAGGCATTGAGGTCCTACTAAAACTTAAATAACAAGTAATAATAATTTAAATAATAAAAAAAGATGTCTTCCAATTTAAAAAGAATTCTTTTAAAATTTTTTGCTTAAAGTTTTATTTTAATTTGGTAATCTTTGGGGACTGTTTTTAATCATTCACAACTTTACAAGTGTGTTAGGCCTTATTTCACTAGAATGTTCTTTAAGTTAGAGAAGACAGTGTAGAACAGATAAAAAATTGGAATGTCTCATATACTGAAGCTTAAACTGAAACATGAGTCAATACAGTTTTGAATACCTATGCACATATTAAAAAAAGAAAGACATTGAGGGTATAGATGTTATACTATGAGCATTGTAATGCAGAGTTGAAGACAATGGGTAATAAGTGAAAAGACTAACAATAAGGTTTAAAACAAAGAAAAGGTGTACTCATGAATACGACATTTCAAAAAAAGTGAAAAGAAAAACAACGTAATGCTTCTTGTGATACTTATCAGATTGATGGGCATGCAAAAAAAAACATTAATGTCATTATTTGAACTAGCAAATATATGCACCCTCCGGGTGTAAGTATTTAAGTTTTAATGTAATAAAATATCGTATTAAATTAGAAAGTCTAATAAGAATGCAGTTAAAAAGATTTGAAACAGAGTGGGGGTATAATAGAAAAATAGAAATGAAATTTACTCTTCCATCACTGCCGTCTTTCATTGCTGAATTTTACTTATTTAACTATTTAGTTAAATTAGGAAATAAAGAATAAAATTACACTTATTTTTTCTTGTTAATGGATTTCATTTAAGATTCATTGGAGAGATTTTTGCTTATATTCATTAAAATAAAACCAAACAATTAAAAATCAATAATACTAAGCACATATTTAATAAAATCACATTTTTAATATCAATATGCAAATTAGCCTTCCCGTTCACACTGCAAACCGCTATGTTTTGTATATATAAATACAATAGCATGTTATTAGTATGTAGATATGGACAACACTAATAAAAAGGTGAAGCAATTTTATTAATAATTGAGGTTTAAATATAAATAAAATCATGAAAAATGTGATGTAAATAACTATGTTAATTGTGACTCGATTAGTAATATAGTTTCGGTTACAGACAGAAAAACACACAATCTCCATTATAATAAGATGAGATCTTTGTAAGTTATTCAACGCATTGTTTGATCAATACACAAAATGATTTCTCAAGTTGAATCATGGGTATAAAATTAAAATATTTCTTCCAATTTAAGTATTGAGGTGCTACTAAAATTTTAAAACAATGAAGAGGGGGGGGGAAGAAAAAAAATTTTAATTAAGAAAAGGAGACTTAGTTTGCCCAGAGCATGCAGAGTTTAGATTACCCGTGAGAGCACTACAACTAATAATAAAACACATAATAATAAATCATCAACTTTTTATTGTCTTTTATTTGAAAAAACAATTTTTAATAAATAACACATCATCATCATCATCATCATGTCGCGCAGGCAGCACGGATATCCATGACAATCTCTCGCCAACCTTTCCTATTATTCATCGCCCAAGGGAGTTCTTCCTCTCTGCAGCCAGCATCTTTACATAGCTGGTCAATGTAGGTCCTTGCTGGGCGGCCCATACTGGCATGTCCGTGTGTTGGCTTCCACAGGAGAACATCGCTTATGAGTTCGTCCTTGTTTCTCCAGCAGTGCCCTGCATATCTAGTCCGTCTCACCGGATGGTCTGTGAGATAGGGGGCAGGTGAACATACAGCTGCTCCCTTGTGGGGTGCTGTCTCCAGTACTGCTGTATGGCTGCACCACCTAGACCCTAACGAGGCGCCTCGAGAATAAGCTGGATGGGAGCTGCACAAGAATACTGCGAGCAGTATTGAACAAATAACACATAAACATACAAAATTACTGAAATAGTTCAAATACAAAACCATATTTGAACCATAGAGGATGCCTCAACAGTTACTACTATTTTGGGTTAGAATGGACCTAATGGCAATAATAGAGGGACTCTACACTTCCCAGACTTCCAGAACTGGAGCCTCATCAATGGATTTAGTTTTGTGTCTGTGACAGAGAACATGAGTTGAGTGGCGAAAATGAGGACTTACCATATTCTCGAAGGAGGCGAGTTAGGCTTTGTTTGGCGTGTGGGACTTAGATTCTCCAAACCTCCAAAACTGGAACCTCACCATCATGATTATTAAAACTCCTATCCTCAGTGAATTAGTAAGACTGTCATAGAGTGTATATGTGTTTTGTCCTTTTTAGAGTGAAAAACTGAGTTTCTTGTATTCGTACATTAACATTCCTGGCCGTTTGGTTTGGTTTGTTTTACGGCATATCAACCTCAGTGGGTCATTTAATGCCGACAAAGTTTTGAAATAAATTAATTCTTAAGGGATAACAAATTGTGTTTATCAACTCGTTTTTCTATTTAACCCATAGATGGGACCCTAAAAGGTACTACCACTGCGGGTCAGAGTGGACCAGGGAGCAATGGGGATGAAGAGGTGCTCCACATTCCCCAAACCTCCAGAACTGGAACCTCACCATGAGATAGAATTTAACGTCATTCCCAGGACATGTAGACCCTCAGTCACCGCCTTCTAGCACTCATATGATAGGAAAGATTGGAGGTTGCCATAAGGGTAATAGGTGCTAGGGCTTGACGTAACCAGTCGATTGATCGAAGGGGGCCTCTCCGACCGCCCGTCTAGCCCAAGATAGGGCCAAAGAGGAGTATTGCAAGTCATGAACTGCTCATCCACCTGGGTTCTATCCTTAAGCATCACGGGTCACACTCCACAGCCAATAGGTGGCCTCATTGGGGGAGTCTTACCCCTATGCAGCGGTGCAGGCGGTGCATTCTAACGCCTCAGCCGACAGGGCGTTATATATATATATATATGTGTGTGTGTGTGTGTGTTATAGCACTATATATATATATATATATATATATATATATATATATATATATATATATATATATATATATTAGCATTAGCTTGTTTTTCTTTAACTTTTTTAAGCTATTAGTTTTCTCTCCATTATAAAGTTGCTAAAGATGATTTTATTTTTCTTAATTCAAAAACGTGTGTATGTATATAACTTTCTCATTGATATTTCAGTTTATTTAAGTTAAACATACGAACAAATCTTTGAGAACAGATGGGCGGCAGGGTCTGTTTGGATCTGAATCTCATTTTGCCGACGGGAATTTTAAACATGGAAATTTTCCTTATTCTATTGGTCTCGCTGTGCGGTCGTAAGATTTCTTCATCTTTCTAAAACGACATAGCTGACAGAGAATAAAGAAATGTATGCTCAACCTGCCTCTGACGACATCGGGCTCAATTCCAGGTTGTTATATTACACACCTACTCTCACATGTCAATCCACAAGCATTCATACGCCTTTTAGTCTGAAATGTAAACATCATACTCGTACGGAGGAGTTGGTTTATATATATATATATATATACATATGAAATTTAACATTTTGAAAAAGCATATGATGTTTGTTATGTAATTGCTGACAGATCTGTTTCGACCAAATCGTTAAGTTGGTTTTCATCAAAGAGCGACATAGACGGGAAGAAAGATATCCGTTAAAAGACTGTTTACAAAAACGAACGCTGAATTCAACCGCTGAAAATTTTGAAAAATTCATGTTCTGTTTTAAAAATAAAATAAATTTTATTCTTAATTTTTTAAAATCAGAAGCATTATAGTTTATAGTAAAACTCAAAAACATCTATTTTTCATATTTGTCAAATGAAAAAAACATTATATCAGGAATTTTACACCTTGAAGACTTTTATCTATAACTCTACGGACTTATCAACACCATAAGTAAATTTTGGAACTCTAACATCTTTCTTCAAATTACACTGTGGACTTGTATATTTTTAACAGCTGAAATATATACTATACTATTTTGATACCCACTTTACATTTTTTATATAATTTTTATAACAAACTCTTTTGAGTTTTATGCTTCTGATTTTTAAAAATTAAAAATAAAATTTATTTTATTTTTAAAACAGAACATGCATTTTTCAAAATTTTCAGCGGTTGAATTCAGCGTTCGTTTTTGTAAACAGTCTTTTAACGGATATCTTTCTTCCCGTCTATGTCGCTCTTTGATGAAGACCAACTTATCGATTTGGTCGAAACAGATCTGTCAGCAATTACATAACAAACATCATATGTTTTTTCAAAATGTTAAATTTCATATATATATATATATATATATATATATATATATATATATATAATATATATATATATATGCGTGGTGTGTATATATATACCAACTCCTCCGTACGAGTATGGCTGATAAGATATGGACAGATCGCTGTGCTACTCATACGCCGATTTGGCAGGGTCCGGTACGAACCAGGCATCTTGGGATTCCTAGCCGAATGCTTTACCGACTGATCGAGAATGCGAAGCTACTGGACATATGGCACAAAGTCGGATCAATGGGACAAAAGTTTAGTATTTGCAAGGCTTAACTAGAATAAAACTGTCTTCTGAAATGTTAATGATGCTAGGGCCTAGCATCATTAAAATTTTAGTAATGTCATTGCATGAATAATTTTTAAAGTAACCAAGGTATTTCCACCGGTATGATTTGGTTCTTTGCTAGAAGCGACAAGAATCGGCAGTTTTATTCGAGTTAAGCCTTGCAAATACTAAACTTTAGTCCCATTGATCCGACTTTGTGCCATGTGTCCAGTAGCTTCGCATCTGGTAGCAAAATTATTTGTGTGATCCTAAGGTAGCATGCCCCCAGGCAGCACCTGGCACATCGTCTAAAAGGAACAGGGTCGGTTTTTTGCCCAGTGCTTGAGGCGCCACAAAATGGGAATACTGAAAGAATCACGCACTTTTTTCATTGCCTACTGCATGAACTTTGGCTCCCAATGTTAAAAAAAAATCCTTGTGTAAATCCGGCCTGGTGGGAGGTCAAGAAAATAGTTGGTAAATATTGGGGACCATATTACCTTAGGCACCCCTTTTTGATCTCGATTAACTAAGGACATGTTTTTCATTTACACCGTCAATATCCGGTTGTTTGTTTGGGGTTAGGGTTAGGGTTAGGGTTAGGGGTTAGTTTTATAATTTTTTTAAATCTAAAAATCGTCTGTTAAAACAACCGGATATTGAAGGTGTAAATGAAAAACATGTCCTTTCTTAATCGAGATCAAAAAGGGGTGCCTAAAGGTCATATGGTCCCATGTTGGTTTCTTTTTAACAGGTATTATACTATATTTGAACTACACAGACCGTTCATAATATAGCTAATAATATAGAGATTCATACTTCTCTCTCTCTCTCTCTCTCTCTCTCTGTCTCTCTCTCTCACTATCTATCTATCTTTCTCTCTCTCTCTCTCTCTCTATATATATATATATATATATATATATATATGGGTGACTTAAATTAACTTTCACTGCCAGCATAAAGCAATGATCGTCTGTCGTTTACAAACTGGATCTCTCTGATGACCGTAAGATATATAAACAAATGTATGTATTTAATAGTATAAACACCGCCCCCCTTCACCTGATGATTGCATCGCATGAAACCAATATGGTCGTGAATGTTCCTTTGTCACCTAATAAATAGATATGTAAAACCTTTATATATTTATTTCATTATATATTTATTTCATTATATTATATAACAGCTCTATTTTATATTGAGCACTCTACCAATAATACTGCCTTTGGTACGCCATTCCAGCAAAAGCTGAAACAGTGACCATCTCACACTATAGTATATATATATATATATATATATATATATATTGGTTTGTTGGTTGGTTTTGAAGGCTGTCACAATGCGAGTGTAAAGAAAAAAGAAGGTAACTATGATGTTTTTTGTTAACCTGTCATTTATTTCTCAATATTTCGGGAAGAGATTCCCATCCTCAGAAGAATACTGGAACTGAAGTTGTCTTAGCGGCTGCTACATTCGTTCTGCCATATATATATATATATTGTCTATTATTCGATTCTGTCTGCCGGTCTCTTCCTGTCTTTCCTCCTAGTGGACTCAAATTTTCTATACTGTCTATTTTTATTGTCTGTCAATATACGACAGTCTTTTTTGTTGCTTTCTCAGACTACTCATATATTTTTATCCCTCTGTCTTCTTCTATTAACTTACGGAATATTATCCCTAATGGTACAGAAAACATTAATTACTAATGGATTTTTTATTTTTATTTTTATTTTCTTACCAGAAATGTGATATATCACACTTAATCCGAATGTTGAATAGTGAAAATTAGGAAGAAAGAAATTATCATTCGTTAAAAATTAAAAAATTTTACTAACAAAAGAGGTCTATGTATGTTGGTTGGATTTTTCGGCATGTCAACCCTTGTCGGGTTATTTTAAGCTGAAGATGTTTTGTTTTATTCATTCTTGTTGGATATTCATTTTTTTAACAAATAAAAAAATAATATTTATTGATTTCTTGATATGCTAGAAAATTGTAGTTTGCAGACAGCCATTTCAGCAACAGGATATCGTTTAAATATGAGATGTCGAACAAAATGGTGGTTATATATTTTTTTTCTGACACCCTCTATGGAATATTTTTTGAATAGGAGATATAAAATCAGAATTTTTTACACAGATTCGCATAGATATATTCATTCTGTGTTTAATACTACTAGCAAATATATGCACCCTCCGGGTGCTAGTATTTAAGTTTTAATATAATAAAATATATTAAATTAGAAAGGCTGATGAAACTGAATAAGAATGCAGATAAAAAGATTTTGAACAGAGGGGGTATGATTGAAAAATAGAACAACTTTGAAACTAACTCTTCCATCATTTTACATTACTCCCGTCTGTCTTTGTTAAATTTTCCTAATTTAACTATTAATTAAGATAGGAAGTAAAGAATAATATTACAGTTATTTCTTCTTGTTAATGGATTTATTCCTGAGATTTTTGCTCAATATTCAATAAGATAAAACCAAACAATTAGAAATCAATAATACTACGCATATATTTATTAAAATCAAATTTTTAATATCAATATGCAAATTAGCCTTACCATTCACACTGTAAACCGCTATTTTGTTGTATATATAAATACAATTGCATGTTATTTGTATGTAGATATGGTCAACAGTCTTAATGATGTAAAACAATTTTATTAATAATTGGGTTTTAAATAAAAAATAAAATCATGGAGAATGTGATGTAAATAACAAAGGGAATTGTGATTTGTATAGTAATATAGTTTCGGTTACAGACAGACAAACACACAATCTCCATTATAATAAGAGATGTTTCGTATCGTCTTAATATTGTAATGTTTATCCCGAAAGTCAAACTTGAGTGTTGGTTATGAATAAAACGGATAAAAAAAAATTAGCATAGATATATTCATCATGTATTTAATACTATGTTTCGTATCGTCTTAATATTGTAATGTTTATCCCGAAAGTCAAATTTGAGTGTTGGTTATGAATAAAACGGATAAAAAAAAAATTGTACGCTGAATGTTTGGTTAAAAATCACCTACGAAGTCAGGTGTGCATATTTCGTGATCAGCCTTTAAATTCATTGGATAAAAATAATAAACGTTCAAAGAAACAAATAAGCAGCCAATAACAAAAATAAATAAATAAATAAATGAATATAAAAAAAAAACAAAAAAAAAACAAATAGGCAAAAAATAGGGCGGGGTTAGCTCAGTCGGCAGAACGTTCGGTTAGAAACCACAAGTTTCCTAGTTCGATACCGGCCCTCGCCAACTCAGCGTATGAGTAGCACACGGATATGTGTGGTAAAGTAAGGAGCTGATGGTAGGTAAGGTGTTCCACCTCAGACGCAAAAAAACAATCTCCCTGGTCTAGCGCTAGTGAAAAGGGGATAGACTCCCTCGCTGATTGGCTAATACTGACTTTAGGCCATGAGGACGATTTCCTTTTCTTTATCATACTCATGACGAATTAACTATACCACGCTTTCTTGTAATAATCGAGGAGGCGTTAATGGCGTACTGGTTATCATCGTAGGATATAGACGTGACAATACGAGTTCAAGTCACGTACGAAGCAGTTTGCATTTCATTTTGAGTTAATGCATGAATCCATCTCTTCTGACCCTAGCTATGGTTTGCTTACTTTAACCTGCTCACAGCGGCTCTCTCACCACTACGATCCTACTGCAAGCTGTTGATGGTTAGTTCTGTATAACTGAGCAGAAGAATCCAGATTACAATAATAATAATAATAGGATTTTATCTTAATAGAATGAGTTCTGAGGTGAATAGATTATGAATTTTGAAGTATCCCATCATACACGTACAAAGTACCAAGACAATTTGGTACAGCCGTGAGGAAAATTGGTAGGCAAAGAGTTAAATATTAGGGCCGACGTGAAACTGTACCTTTGGCATGGCAACCGGTTTAAGAAAAGGAACATTCTGAAATGAAACCATCCTAACAGCTACTACCACTTCGAGTCAAAGTGGATCTGGGAGTAATGACAATGAAGGGGTACTTCACACTCATTCTGAGCTCCAGAAATTGAACCTCACCACTAGATGCAGTTTAACGTCATACCGGGGACACGAAAACCATCAACCAGCGACTTCTAGTGCTTATATGATAAAAAGGTTTGTAGTTGTTGGATAAGAGCCATTCGGTCAGGAAGGTGCTAGGGATGGGCGTGATCAGCCGATTGATCAGGGCAGCTCCCCGAAGTAAGAGAAAAGGTGTTGCATGTCATGGACTGCTCAGCTACTAGGATTCAGTCCTTAAGCCCCACGGGCCACCACCCACGACCAACAGGCGTCTCATTTGGACTGATCTTGCCCCTCTGCAGAGGTGCATTCGTCGTTACATTCTCGGTTCGATTCTCACCAGGTGCAGCACATTTCTGGCCTGGTTGGTCGGTTGATTGATTTTAACGGCATATCAACCCATCTGGGGTTATGCCATGCCTATATGTTGTGTATCTATATTTACACCTTTGTAGTAATTGGTTTAAACAATATGTTAGCATCATTTGGGATAATGTATACTATTGATTAGGTTCATGTCTATATTCTATAAAAAGCAAATTTAAAGTCGTCGCGTTGGGGGGGTAGAGTCTGTATCAGCCATACAGCGAGGGAGTCTATCCCCTTTTCACTAGCACTAGTCCAAGGAAATTGTTTTTAGCGTCAGGGACGGAACGCCACCCCTACCGTCAGCTCCTCATTTTACCGCACAGATCCCTGTGCTACTCATACGCTGAGTTGGCGAGTGCCGGTATCCCAGCCGAACGCTCTACCGAAAAGGACAGAATCTCTTCTGTTGACTTTTTCATATAAATCTTTCATATTGTTTGTATTGAAATAACGGTTTCTGATGTGAGCAAAAAACCTACATTCTATGAATAAGTGTTTAACAGTCAAAGTTCTGTCCTTGTGTCATAGCCAAGTTAAGCTTATTAAATAAGTAAAAGTAAAGTCGTCGGGGTGGCCTAAAGTCGGTAACGGCCAGTCAGCGAGGGAGTATATCCCCTTTTCAATAGCGCTAGACCAAGGAGATTGTTTTGGCGTCTGAGGTGGAGCGCCACACCTACCATCAGCTCCTTACTTTACCGCTCAGATCCCTGTGCTACTCATACGCTGAGTTGGCGAGGACCGGTATCGAACTAGGAACCTTGTGGTTTCTAGCCGAACGCTCTACCGACTGAGCTAAACAACCCAAAACACGACTAATGAGCGCAATCTACCTTTATTACTGGAGGAGAAATAGATTCATAACATTCCTACTGTATGTGTGTTTGCATCCTTACGTCTGCGAGAGACGATAGAGTAGTGTCCATTTTTTTACATTTTTATTGGAACTACTTAGCCTGGGCGGGTTCATAGAATGAAGCTAAGATAGCAGAAAAACTGAAAAAAATTGTATTGAAATTTGTCAAGTAGTTGATATTGAAAATGACATCCTATTTTTATTTTTTTGTTTTTTTTTTGTGAGGACTAATCTGTCATTGGT
Source organism: Doryteuthis pealeii (assembly GCA_023376005.1). Taxonomy (NCBI): domain Eukaryota; kingdom Metazoa; phylum Mollusca; class Cephalopoda; order Myopsida; family Loliginidae; genus Doryteuthis; species Doryteuthis pealeii. Next base: position 2,230,633 of record CM042147.1, read on the forward strand.
CTTTAATGCTGTTAAGTATCTGGCCGCCATCCTTGGCCAGTTGTAAAAGAACTTAAAGTAAATAAGTAAGTCAGTCCCGAGTTATAGAATCCTTTGGTAAGTGAATAAGTCCTGTGGTAAGTGAATAACCTTTGGTAAGTGAATAAGTCCCGCGATAGAATACTATGTTCCGTCATCCAAGAAGATCCAAGTAGTAATGCTAGTATGACCAGAAAAGTTCAGCATAAATAATAATATTAGCAGCAGAACACTGCCAGTGATTGGATAAGAGGTTGCCTTCCCAGGTCACGTGCTTATCGGCGATCCTATAAGTAGAAGTGACCATTTATCACACGCCTTATATCTTAAAACTCCTTAATGGTTAAAGTCATGGGAAATGGACTCGTCGCCCCGAGTTCAAATCCTGGACGTGGTAATTGCATTTCACTTTGCGCTAATACCCTTGGGAAAGGTATGAATCCTATTCTCCCTCCAGCTATGGGTAAATAGCAGGGCAGACTGGGTTCTTTAACCATGGCTAGGTAACCAGTCTAGGAGAAGGAAAACTCTGAATTCAAACCTGTTGAACTCCGCTTAAGAAATTGACCTTGTGTCGTATCCTGCTCGTGCGGAGGAGTTGGTAAATATATATATCTTAAAACTCCAACAAATGCTTTTGTTTCGTTTGACACTCCATCTATGACAAAGCGGCTTTACTTTATCCCAAGAAAACTCTAGGGGAGTTAATTCCGAAAGCAAATCAGGAGCCGTAGCCCCTGAGGTAATGTGATGCTGAAATCCAGTGCTACCCATCACCTCCTGCGACACTACCGCTGCCAAACTGCATTGGCTTCATGCCTTTCTTTTGGATCACAGTGGTAGTGTGGAGAGAGGGTGGATTTGTTGCTTGGGCAACAGCTCATTCTCCATATGTATCTGTATATTATAATGAGAAAGACAGACAAAGCGACAGAGGCAGACTCAAAGTGACAGTTAACGCGAAAGGTATGTCGAGCATCTTGGAACGCTTCATTTATCATTGAAGAACGTTATTTTTCATATGTATATCATGTATTCGCGTAGGCGAATTTAAAAAAAATAAAATTTATGTATATATATAAGGTCTAGATGTGTATGTAAGTAAAGTGACATATGTCTGCCGTTGGGTATCTCTTCGAGAATATTGTATATTCGCATCAGAATAGACGTGGCATATTCAATTTCTCAAACAAGCATATCTAATATATCAAATTCAGTTTTATCAGTGCATGTATTATTTTTTATTGCAGAGACATTTAGAGAGAGAGGGGGTGATAAGAGAAAGAGAAGGAGAGAATGAAAGAGAGAGAAAGAGAAAGAGAGAGAGAGAAAGAGAAGGAGAGAATGAAAGAAAGAGAAAGAGAAAGAGAGAGTAAGAGAAAGAGAGAGGGGGAGAGAGAGAGAAAGAGAGAGAGTCAGCCTTTGTTTGTTTGGATATGCTGATATAATCTATTTAATTATTTTCTTATCTAACCCGAACCGGATTTAACAAGATTTATATCTATCTATCTCTCTCTCTCTCTCTCTCTCTCTCTCTCTCTCTCTCTCTCTCTCTCTCTCTCACACACACACACACACACACACACACACACATACACACATTCACTCACACTTACTCACTCTCTATATATATGCACAAAATCAATACACCTCTGCCCTTTTTTGTCGAATTAAATTCCCTCAAGACTTGTGCCTCGTTTAATCTGAGACCTTTAAAAAGCGGCCATATTCTTTTTAAAAAAATATTATTCTAGGGCCTCTCTCTCTCTCTCTCTCTCTCTCTCTCTCTCTCTCTCTCTCTCTCTCTCTCTCTCTCTCTCTCTCTCTCATTTCTTCCAGCAATGATCGTGGGTGTAATTCAGATTGTTCAGATAAGTAAAAAAGCAACTTAATCATATCATGATAGATCTGAAGAATCTTCTAAATAATGAAGCACTCATGATTTGTTATTATTAATATTATTATATATATTATTATTATTATTAGTAGTAGTAGTAGTAGTAGTAGTAGTAGTATTGATATATTACTTCGTTAGTACGAACCTACCTACCTACGTAGTCACACTTTAACACACACACCCCGATCAAGAGAAGCTTCGTGGTTGCGGTGTTAGAGGGTTATTTATCAGAAAAAAATTTACAAGAAACAAACAAACAAACAAACAAACAAACAAAGTGGGTGAAAGTTGGATAGTGGTTTCTACGCATTCCTCTATGTTAGCAAGACCTCTTCCCCCTTCCTTTCTTGACACATATAATCTATCTCTATCGTCTCTAGGGTGAAGAGCCTTGTGCATGGTCATTAACTTTCTCGTTCTTTGGTCAATCTGTCTGAGTTCTTTTTTTGTCCATTTTAAGAATGGTCCTGAGGATCTTATAATGGGGACGGCCCAGGTATTGATTCTTTTGATCAGATTTCTGCTGTTAAGTTTGGTTTCTAGAAGTTTTCTTGTTCTCCTGAGATATTCTTTTTTAACTTGAAAGTGAAAGGTATATAGATGTTTGTGATAACATTTGCAATTGAATGGAATGAAAAGATGAAAAAAAGGAAAAAGGAAAGAAAGAGAGAGTGAGAGAGAGTGAGTGAGAGAGAGAGAGAGAGTTAAATGAGTCTATTATACATTTTACATATTATTATTATGATCATTATTATCATTATGTTGACCCCTTGGGGGTTTTCACACCAGCATTAGCTGATGGCCTTTCACTGGAGTGTGAGTGACAACAAGTCTCTTCAGGTCTCCAGGATTCTTCTGAGTATTCTAGCTGATTTCAGCAGTGCTGTTTTCTGGTTGGTCTCAATTCTCCCTCTGATTTCCAATTCTTCCACTTCTAATGTACCAACTACAATTAGTTTTACTTTCACCTTCATATTCCACAGCTTTTTCAATACTCTGGCAAGGTCCAGGTATTTTTCTATCTTTTCGTTTTCCTTTATCTTCACCCTGTGATCTGCTGGAACTGCAAAATCTACCAGTTTCTTTCTGACAGTTTTCTTTCTGACAAGTTTTCTTTTCTTTTTTTTTTTTTTTTTTTTTTTTGTAATCAATACTAGGTCTGGTTTTCGGCCTGGGATAAGGTGATCCGTCTTAATCTCAAAGTCTCAGAGAATTCTATGCGTTTCATTCTCATAACATATTCTGGTATATGAATATACCATTTTGTTGTATGGTCAAAATTTAGTATTTTGCACAATTCTCTGTGGATCACCTTTCCAGCCCAGTCGTGCCTACCTTTGTAGTCTCGTAGTGCTAGTTTCCTATGTTCGCTTAATACATGTTTGATGTATTATTATTATTATTTATTATTATTATTATTATTATTATTATTATTATAGAGTTTTTCATGCTAGTCTATCTGATGGTTTTTGACTGAAGTCTGAGTGACAACTAGACTCTCCAGGACTCTTTCTGAGTATTCTAGCAGATTGCAGCAATGCAGTATGCTGGATGGTCTCAATTCTTCCTCTGATTTCCAGATTCTATTATTATTATTATTATTATTATTATTATTATTATTATTATTTATCGTTTATTAACGGTTACTTTCAATGGTGTTTGAGCTATAGCAAGTCTCCTCGGCTCTCCAGGACTCTGAATATCCCAAGTGGGTTGGGATACTCTTAAAATCAATCAATCAATCTGATTTTATGTTCGTAAAGTCGTTGTTGTATCAAACTAGCATTGTCTTCGCGTATCATGTGTCAAAACCGCTTGAATCTTTTTTCTTGATAATTCCAATTAGATAGATAGATAGATAGATAGATAGATTTGAATTAAATGAGCTAGTGGCGTCATTAAACCTCTTATCCGTTTCCTCCACGCACAATTCAATTGAAACCAGCAATGTTTTAACTACTATTACAACTATAGCGACCATGGCTGATATGAGCATTTTGACTTCTAATTCTTAATGATTTTGATATTACGGCGATGCATAAAAAGAATATATCATAATTATTATGGTGCCTCGACACAGGACAATGATTAGCGAATTTTGTGTAACTGACTATTAACATTAATATCAGGTCCATACAAATTTATTCAACATAAAAAAGGATTATACATACTATGAATGCATCTTTTTATAATAGAGATTCGGTGTCTGTTTGTGTATAGGTGATACACCCTATAAGACTAATGGAATGCGCCGACAGGTTACTATAAATAACAGGGATAATTGTGGTTAGCAGTAAGCCAATGCGAATATGCCAATAACTCTGTTCGTCGACGTAATTTCCACATCTCTCTATTGTATTTGTTTACTTTCTGTTAATACATTTTTCTACATTTGTTACCCATCGTTTTGTTCTTATTTGACCCCTTAAAACCTCACAACAGTTTGGAGGCGAAATTACGCCGCCGCTAACGTCCCAATACTCCCAGGAATTGCGGAGGTTTATCAATTAGTATTTAATTCATAGTAAAAATCATTAATACATAGAATAGTGTAACTTTGATTTATTAACGATATCTCTATGAAAATGTGAGTTAGATTTCCCCCCAAAAAAGCCCTATGTTATTAGTGAGTTTAAAATCACGCAATGAGTCTCATATATCACTAAGAAATAAAGGTTTACATAATATATGTTTTGGTTAATTTGCATACTGGTTTAAACAAAACTAGGTTTAATTACTTGGTATTATTGATCTCTAATATTATTGTTTTAATCTTCAACGTATTAAAATCAATCCCATGAATGAAATTATAAAGCAACTAATTAAAGTATTAGTATATATTAGTATATACAGAGTATATACGTGCTTATTTCAACAGTTGCATCAGCTTATTACAGATAAAACAGGATATATAAAGAACATTGACGGAATAAATATACTTGGATGACACAATGTAACAATTCATAGTACCGCAGACATTTATAAATGTGTTTTCTTAGATGATCTATTGACTGTGCAGTACTGCCAGTGCACTACTGGCTGTTGATTGGAGACGTGTTGGCTACGCTTAACTTCCAAAATAGGTCTTGATATATATATATATATATATATATATATATATATATATATAATGTAATGCTATTACTTATTTATTGCATAATAACTAAAAAATAAGACATAAATCACACATTATTAGAAATTAACCCTGAATGCATATATGTCTTTATCTACAGTATGTGTACAAAATGTACAGTATGCATATCCAAAAAAACTAAAGGTGATGACTAAAAACGGATTTCCAATCTAAATTCAGCACCCCCAAATTAGGTTAAAACAGCTATTTTTGTGCTTGTCTCAATTTCTTTGTAAACCAGTGTACTCTAACAGTTACGTGTGTATTTCATCCTCACTGGGTGCCACTTGTGACTTTGTGCCTAAACTAAGCAAAGTTTAATATATTAGTGTAATCTTGTTATATGCGTTCTTATTTAGTTTTGTTAGTCTTTCAGATTTAATATATTTCATTACATAAAAACTTGAATACTTATGTTCGGAGGGCACATATTCTTACTAGTCCAATGAAAGAAGAAACACGTATAATTATATATGATTATTATAAAAAGATGTGAATGATTTATTCTCCTTATTTGATAAAAAGCAGAGATGCTGTTAGGTATGCGTCCTGCGTCCTGACGCAGAAAATCTAAAACGACACAGAAATCGTATCCACGCGTCCCAGTGTTTTTTTTCTTCTCTCACCATTTCCATCCAATAGTAAATACATTACTGTTATAGGTGACACACCTATAAGACCAATGGAATGCGCCAACAGCTTCTACTATAAATAAACAGAGATAATTGTGGCTTAGGAGCAAGCCAATGCGAGTGCCAATAACTCTGTTCGTCGGACCTAATTTCCACATCTCTCTATTGTATTTGTCTACTTTCTGTTATACATTTTTCTACTTTTCGTTACCCGTTGTTTTGTTCTTATTTGATCACTTAAAACCTCACAACAATCAATATTTTTATTGGAAATGAATTACACAGTATGGGGTACAAGGTAGGGGTCCTAGATGGCTTTAGTTGTTCATAGATAAAAACTCTGCAATTTATTAAGAACATTCAGATCGAATCAGTGCATAGCGCCAACTAGATTAAAAGCTATCAGCATCACTGCTTTGGGAAAGGTATAATTCCTCTCATCTCACCAGCTATATATATTTACCAACCCCTCCGCAGAGCAGGATGCGACACAAGGTCCAATTTCTTAAGCGGAATTTAACAGGTTTAAATTCAGAGTTTTTTCCTTCTCCTGGACTGGTAACCTAGCCATGGTTAAAGAGTCAGTGTGCCCTGCTATTTACCCATAGCTGGAGGGAGAATTGGATTCATACCTTTCCCAAGGGTAATTAGCGCCATGTGAAATGCCAACAGTTTTTCGTCCAGGAATTGAAACTCGCGGATGAGAGTATTTCCTACGACTATTATTAGACACAGCGCATCCTAATAATATAAATCTCACCAGCTATAGGTTTTAAATATTAGTACCGTACTCTGTTCTTCTATAAGATATCGGTTTTGGCAGTTAAATAACCCATGAGATTTGATATACCATTAAACAAAGAACTGAAACTAATAATTTACAGTAATAGTGTTTAAAAATGTAAGTTTGATTTTATCATCTGTCAAATTTTTTTTAATAAGAAACACGTGGCAGAACATAAGAAAACCAGAATGCACAGTATAGAGATAAATTGATGTACATTAAAGATCAAAGTATCAAATAAATAATATCAGACAATCCGTGGAAGACAGAAGCCGCGATTAGCATGGCAAACAGTAAATGAAATTAGTGGTAGGAAAAGTACCTCTAGATCAAGAGCTAAAAGGCAACCAGCTAAAAAGATAGACTTCAGAAATGGAAAGACCACTTCAAGAAACTTCTGGGAACCCAGCTAAATAAAAATAAACCCAAACATCATAGATGGACAACTAGATGTCAAACTGGGGGATTTAACAACAGAAGAACTCAACGAAGTCTAAGAAAACTGAAATGTAGAAAAGCAGCAGGCCTTGACGAAATACCCCCAGAGGTATGGAAGACGGAAAAGTTCATATACATACTGCTTAGGCTTTGCAATGTAGTTATAGTAGACAAAATAGAATAGATAAATGGACAAAAAGGATGCATCCCCCCCATTCCTCAAAAAGAGAGACCTAGGAATCGCTAAAAAATTATAGAGGTAAACTCTTACTGCTATTGCAGCTAAGATATATATGCGTTCTTCTTAATCGCATCCGACTCTCGTAAATAGAGAATAATCTTAGGAAAAAAAGCAAAAACGGATTCCGCAGAATTTTAGGGAAATAAATCTTCATGATAAATCGATTATGCAGTATTCTTACCGTCAAACCAGAGAATTAGAAGTCACATTATAGTAACGTTGGTTGAAAGCAGGAGAGAGAAAACAAGATGGCTGCAATAACACGACGTGTGGACAGTTGATGTCTAATTATTGTTTAATCCTCATAATCGGTGAGAATAAAACAATATTATTGAGCTAAAAATATATTTTACTGTTTGTATTATTATTTGTTGTTCCTAACATTTGGAAGAAGAAAAGGTTGAAAGAAAAGAAATGAAAATAGAGAAATTAAGAAAATTTTAAAAACAATTATTGGAAGGAACATTTTTTTTTATTCTAATAATTATTATTGAAGAAGGGAGGAAAAAGAAGCCGAGAGAGAAAGGAAATAAGGATAAGAATTCTTTTGAAAACTAAAGGAAAGTGTGAATGAAGATAAAGAGGTTGAAAGAAGAGATAGAGACATCATGCAAGTCAAATAGAAAAATATTATATCATTATGAAATAAGATAATAAAGAATAAAAGAAAGAAAAAGGCTAAAAAGAAAAAATACAAAGAGAAAAGAATGAAAGAATGAGAAAGATACTAGAGAAGAAGATGTTAGAAGAATGAAAGATAGAAAGAAGAAGAAGAAGAAGAAGAGGAGAGAAGAAGGGGGAGTGAGCAGGAAGAAGAAAAGAGAGAAGGAATGAAGAGAGATAGCAACTAGCAACAAAACATGTACAACAGAGTGGAATGGTGGATGAAAGAAATAAGGGGTATGCTGGATGTGAGAATGAACGATTATAGAAGTATAGAAGAAATGTAAGAAAGAGAAGAAGAAGAAGAAGATAAGAAGAGAGGTGAGGAAGCAGAAGAGTAAGAAGGGAGGAGCAGAAGAAGAAAAAAGAGAACAACAAACAACAACTAAGCAACTATCAACAACCAAGTGTAAGGGGATGGAAAGAAAAGCCAGCACAGTGGTAGAGAGGACAGAGAGAGATGAGGATAGAAGACACGGCAATGATAAGAAAGCAAGATAGAAGTAAGAAGAAGAAGGAAGGGGAGGATGCGTGAAGTAAATAAGAGATGTTATACAAATTAACACAGGGAAGAAGAAGATAGAAGAAGAAGAAGATAGTAAGAGAAAAAAAGAAGAGAAAGAAATCAAGTAGAAAGAAATTAAGAAAGAAGAAAAAGATCCACGAAGAAGCTAATGTGAACGAATAAATAGAAGAAACCTAAAAAGAAGTGAACGGAAATCAAATACATGAATTCGTCGCAGAATTATGAGATTGTAAACGAAGAATCTTGAAAACGTATATATCTTTACATAACCATTCTACCTATCCCCCTCATCCTCAACCTTTCCCCGCCCTTCACCACCCTCCCTCCTTCCCCTCCCTCCTTCGGCTAAAAAGTTTTTTTAGGGTCTACCTTACAAGATCTTTTTTTAAGCATCATCAGAATTTTGATGCGAAAAATAGCTTTGTTCATTGTCATTACCGCTCTATTGGAGGCAGCCCAGCTTTTGTCAAATTCTGGCCCTTACTCAAATTTTTTATACCCTTTGGGCTAGATGCTGCCTAGCGGACAACGACCGCTGAAAACCAATTCGGATAACGTCCAATTCAAAGACTGGCAATCCTACCTGTGCCAATTAACGTAGAGAAGAGAAAAGGAGAAGTACAGAAAGAGGTGTAAAAGCGAATAGAAAGAAACAATAGTAGACTATTTGTGTATTAAATAGAGTAGTCTACACCACTTTTTAACCGTGAAAAACATTTAATGTTAGAACATCTAAAATTATTTCTATTAGCATAACGAGAACAACCTTATTTTCTGTATAATAGTACTGTGATGCTGCGAGATGGTAGAGGTAGAAAAGTAAAACCGTAAGTCGTCCGGGTGGCTACTAATTACAAGTACTAGGCCCGACAGAGAGTGAGTCTATCTCTTGCACTATTGCTTAGACCAAGGAAATTGTTTTCACCTCTGAGGTAGAAGCCACCCTAACATCAGTTCCTCACCTTATCACACAGATCCCCGTGCTGCTCATACGCTGAGTTGAGGATGGCCGGTATCGAACCCGGAACCTTGTGGTTCCTAGTTGGACGTTAGCAGCTTTGTGAGTTTGATTTTCACTGAGTGATTCCTACAGCTGATTTCGTGATTAACTGAATCAATCTTGTATTATTTGGATTATTCGGACTGTTGTCCTCATCTTTATTGTTATCTACACAATGTTTCGCCCGATGTGCCCTTTGGCATTCGTCAGGCATTTCCTGTCGAACTCGGGCACCATCTCGAACTCGGGACGAGAAATACCTTACGAAGGCCAGAGGGCACATTGGCCGAAACGTTGTCTAGCTATCCTTGTAGAAGAAGAGTAGTGGTACCCATAGTTAAGGGGATGAAAGCATTCATACCTTTTCCAAGAGTATTAGTCCGAAAGTGAACGTAATGGCATGACTGGAATTCGAACTCGCTTACTATGATTCCGTAGTCAAGCCTCTACACCATGGGAGAGGGGAGAAAGAAAGTGAGACAGGGAGAGAAAGAGAGAGAGAAAGAGAGAGAAAGAGAGAGATATATAGAAAGAGAAAGAGAGAGGAAGAGAGAGAGAGAGAGAGAGAGAGAGAGAGATTTACCTTTTTGTGCAATCCTGTATACATACCTATTTCAAACTACACACTTCTGGGCAAATAATGAAACTAGCTAATTTCGTATATATATATATATATATATTGGTTTGGTGGCTGGTTTTGAAGGCTATCGCAATGCAAGTTTAAAGAAAAATAAGGTAACTATGGTGTTATTTGTTAACGCTGTAAATTTTTTGATTTAACAACAACACCATAGTTACCTTATTTTTCTTTACACTTTGCATTGTGATAGCCTTCAAAACCAACCACCAAACCATATAAATACAATGCTTCAAGCAAATTATAAAAACGAAACTTTTTGGCATTTACCATGGTCTGATACCGGTGGGAAATTTATGATCCAACTATTCTTCTCTAGCTAAAGGCAAATAGTAGGGCAGATTGGGGCTCTTTAGCCTTGGTATGCCAACCAGTCTAGGAGAAGGAAAACTTTTAAAATGTTAAAACTCCGCCTAAGAATTGAATTATATATATATATATATATATATATATATATATATATATATATATATATATATATATATATAATAAGATAAATATATTAAAGGTTTTACATATCTATTTATTAGGTGACAAAGGAACATTCACAACCATATTGGTTTCATGTGATGCAATCATCAGGTGAAGATGTTTCTCGCATGAAACCAATATGGTTGTGAATGTTCCTTTGTCACCTAATAAATAGATATGTAAAACCGTTATATATTTATTTATTATATTATATAACAGCTCTATTTTATATTGAGCACTCTACCAATAATACTGCCTTTAGTACACTGTTCCAGAAAAAGCCGAAATAGTGACCATCTCACACTATAGTATATATATATATATATATATATATAGGAAGAGAGAGGATAGATAGAAAGATAGATCTTTTTGATTTAAAGGTTGTTCAATTGTTTTAAATATTAAAAGACTTTTGAGCCCACCACACACTTTGGGCTAGTAATGTTTTTAACTAATTTTGGATAGATAGATAGATAGATAGATAGATAGATAGATAGATAGATAGATAGATAGAAATGACAAGGATGAGATGGAAAGGTTGAAATAGACGGATAGATAGATTTACCTTTTTGATTCAAAGATGGTTTAATTTTTTAAAAATGTTAAGTGACTTTTGCGTCACAACTCTATAATCCAAACAAGAGATTAATAGATGTAACTCTCGATAAAGTATTCTTGAAATCGTTTTATCTTCATAAAACAGGAAGATAGGAATCCATTTGATATAACATTGCATATTTCCCTATCAGCTCTTCAATAGATGAAAAGACCTTTTGTCTGAAAAAACATTAATTATTTTTCTCATACAATTTCTTAATGGATATGCGTTAAGCGCACAGACCCATTCGCATAATCACACATTGGCGAGTTTATGAGCTTTTTTCTTTACTTGTTTTTTTATGCGTCTGTATAAGAGGATATGTACTCAATCACGCGTGTGCGTGTGTATGTGTGTGTGGCGGGGGGCATTGGTCGGTTGGTTGGTTGGTTGGTTGGTTGGTGTTTAATAGTATTTTTTCAGGAACACCGAAAGGAGTTGAATTGTATTACTACTCACATAAATCACCAAAAGGGCCAGAAGGGGCTCCTTAGCCTTGGTCGGCGCCCGATCTAAGTAAAGAAAAGTCCGACCCAAACCTCTGCTGCCTTTTAAGTAAAGGCTTGAGGAGTAAACCCCGAAAACAAATCAGGAGCCGGAGTCCTTAAAGGTGGTGTGATGCTGAAATCCAGTGTTACCCAGAAACTCCTGCGACACTTCCGTTACCAAACTGCATTGGTTTCTTTCCTTTTCTTTGGACCACAGCGGCAGCGTGGAGAGGGGGGGTTGCTGCTTGGGCAACAGCTAATCCTCCACAAGAACCCACTCAGGCATATTTTCATTTTGTAGTCAAATATCTATTATGTAGACTAGCAAATATATGCACCCTCCGGGTGCAAGTATTTAAGTTTTAATGTAATAAAATATTATATTAAATATATAGGGAGTATAATAAAAGATTTGAAACAGAGGGAGTATTATAAAAAATGGAACAACTGAAACTTACTCTTCCATCACTCTCGTCTTTCATTGTTATTTTTTCTAATTTAAGTATTTAGTTATAAGAGGAAGTAAAGAATAAAATGACAGTTATTTTATCTTATTAATGGATTTCATTTAAGATTCATTGAAGAGATTTTTGCTTATATTCATTAGAATAAAACCAAACAGTTAGAAATCAATAATACTAAGCACATATTTATTAAATTCGATTTTTTAATATTAATATGCAAATTAGCCTTCCCGTTCACATTGTAAAGCGCTTTTTTTGTTGTATATATAAATATAATTGCATGTTGTTAGTATGTAGACATAGTTAACAGTATTAATAATGTAAGACAATTTTATTAATAATTGAGGTTTAGATAAAAATAAAATCATGGAGAATGTGATGTCAATAACTAAGAGAATTGTGACTTGAGTAGGAATATAGTTTCGGTTACAGACAGAAAAACACACAATCTCCATTATAATAAGATATTAAATTAAAACTAAATTAGAAATTAAATTAATTAAATTAAATTATTATATTTATATTATTATATTATTATATTATTAAAATTATTATTATTATTATTAAAATTATTATTATTATTATTATTATATTAAATCATTAAATATATAAAAATCATTTTTGAAAAATCATTAAATGTATTATTATATTATTTATTATTATATTATTATTATATTATTAAATTAGATTAATTAATTAAAATTAAATTAAAACTAAATTAGTCAATGTAGTTCCAAAACAAAAATTGGACATTACTCCATCGTCTCTCGTAGACGGGAGGATGCCAACACCAATGGCATATCAACTCTTTAATACTAAATCGTGTTTGTTTGTTTTTTTACATATGAGGGAAATTCAAAAATTGTCCGCACTCTTCTCTTATGGAAGCCGAGCTCATCGTGGATGATTTGATAAGCAGAACAGTGACTAAACGGCAGAGAAAAGGCTACATCATCGATGATAACACCGGTTCGCCATATCATCTCTAGAGCTTACTGAATCTTCTAATCAGTGGTGGAGGTTGATATGTGTTCTATTCCGTCTTCGTGCCACACGCTTGTCCGGTCACTTTTAAACTTCTCTATCTTCTCACACACACTTCTACGGGGTAATGCCATTTCCCCGTATTGTGCTAAAAGTCTCCGATATATTTCAGCTCCTGACACTCCATCCAACCAGAGAAATCAGGTCACATCCTTGGTGCATGCTGCTAGTGGAGCGGCCATGTTTACGTTGTAAAGACAGCAAACAAAATGGCGTGATCAGGCTCAAATCTTCGAACACGTGACCACAACAGTGCCAAATATAAGCACGCATGCGCAGAATACAGTGAGATAATAATAAAGATTATTATGGCAAAAGTGCGGATGATGTTTTACTCTCCTTCGTATATAATTTCTTTAAATTTACTAGCAAATGTATGCACCCTCCGGGTGCAAGTATTTAAGTTTTAATGTAATAAAATATCATATTAAATTAGAAAAGCTAATGAAACTAAATAAGAATGCAGATAAAAAGATCTGCACCAGAGGGGGTATAATCGAAAAATAGAACAACTTTGAAACTAACTATTCCATCATTTTCCATTACTCCCCTCTTTCATTGGTAAATTTTCCTAATTTAACTATTTAGTTAAAATAGGAAGTAAAGGATAATATTGCAGTTATTTCTTCTTGTAAATAAATTTCTTTTAAGATTTATCCACGAGATTTTTGTTTATATTTCTTAAGATAAAACCAAACAATTAGAAATCAATAATACCAAGCACATATTTATTAAAATAAAATTTTAAATATCAATATGCAAATTAGCCTTCTCGTTCAAACTGTAAACCGCTATTTTGTTGTATATATAAATACAATTGCATGTTATTAGTACGTATATATAGTCAACAGTATTAATAATGTAAAACAATTTTTATTAATAACTGATGTTTAAATAAAAATAAAATCATGGAGAATTTGACATAAATAATTAAGGGAATTGGGACTTGAGTAGTAATATAGTTTCGGTTACAGACAGAAAAACACACAATCTCCATTATAATAAGATAAGTACTAATAAATCAGTATTGTTATTTTCTTTGTTATTTTGCTTATTGACATATCAAACTTGTAGACTACCAAATGGGTAATTCCATGTCAAATCATCCAGGAAAAAAAATAAAATTCTGAGTAAATATCAAACTATCTTTTTGGTACAAATAATGTTCAATATATGTGAAATAATAATAGAAAAAATTATTGTCGTAGATGCAGTGCCACATCGAGATATTGATCTTGCTGCGAAAAAATCAGGAATCATCAATAAGTTAAAACTGGTTGAATTTAAGACTTTTTGATATCATTTTTTGGATTCCTTGGGCAAAAATGCCTATATAAACCAATTTTTAAGAGTAGGAAAGCTCTTGAACTCATTTTACAGACTAAAATAGGTTACAAAAAGTCGCCATTTTTCGCACCTACCTACAAATTTGGAAAACTAAAAATTGACTTAACTCCGCTAGTTTGACCAATATGCAAAGTATAATCTACAATCAAATATATCCACCTAAATTATAATAACCCCAAAAAACACCTGCACAAGATACTCTCAAACAAGAAACCTGAGGGACCTTTTTAGAAACACAACCCTGAAGACATTTTAAATTTTTCAAAAAAAAAAAACAACCTTTTTAACAAGGTCTAACAAAACATAACCGAATACCTCCATAAAACCACTACTTTAAAGACTGAAATCCAAAATAACCTTTTTCTGGCATTAAATGACCCACAGAGGTTGATATGCCGTTAAACAAAACACAAACTGAAAACTCAAACAAATATCTGCACAGAGGAAAGGTTACATTCAGAAACATGTGATTTCGAGATTTTTCTTCCTGACATTTATTTATTTATTTATTTATTTAAGATTTTTTTTTTTATCTGTGTTTGAGTATTGATAAATAGCATTGTTAATCTGAAAATTTATTTTTAAAATTGACTTCTAGCGAGACAACGTGCGTTTTGTGCGTGCAGTATCTTTCGTTAGCTATCAATTACTTGTTTCAGCTATCACCATTAAAAAAGGGAAAAATAGGTTGAGTTATTTATGTGTCATTTCGATAATGCGAGAAACCCGTTCAAATCTAAAATCATTTATTTTTCCGAAAAGCCGTTGGAGTTTAAGCAATCACGTGATTAGTCGGAGAAAAGGTCACAACGCGCAAAGATCATGTCGTTACAAAGGTCACGGTTTTCTGATTCTTAAAACTTTCGATTTTTAATTATTTATTCAGAATCTCTAGGCATTAGGTCTCAGAGTACTTCTATGAAAAGGATTTATTTTTATTTATTCATTTTTTTTTTAGTTTGTTCCCAAATTAAGCGAATATATGTTATATAAATAGTGTATATGTACTGTGCAATGACATTTTAAATTTTTATTTTTTTAATTTCTTTACTGCTTCTAGTTTATATATACATGCATAACAAAAACGCCTAAATTGCTGTAATTTTAAGACTTATAACGGGAGCTCCATCAGAAAATACTGCCAAGAATAACAGCGATGAGGCACATGTACAACAAACACAACAGTGTTGCCAATAGACGTACGAACAGTTTCCTTGCTTTGGAGGCCTTACTTTTGAGATTAACCTCGTATATATATATATATATATATATATATGTGTGTGTGTGTGTGTGTGTGTGTGTGTGTGAAATAAAAGGAAATTAATCCGACAGTGTGAATTTGATATATTGAAAAAACAAAAGATGTTTACAAATGCATGGGATCATCAGGAGAGAATGTGCAAACCGTTTCGGGGCCTTCCTCTCAACGGTTATAAAAACATCCATATGTAAAAAAACCGTTGAGAGGAAGGCCCCGAAACGGTGCACATTCTCACCTGATGTTTTAATTAAGTATTGACTAGGTTAATTGCTACTTAACTTCGGTGATTACGCGGGAACAGGTGGTTTCAGTGTGACTTGATCGTAATGAACGAAAATAAACACATCTCTTATTATAAGGGAGATTGTGTGGTATTCTGTCTGTAACCGAAACTATATAACTACGCTAATCACAATTCCCATAGTTATTTACGTAACATTTTCCATGATTCAATTTCTCTTTAAAACTCAGTTATTAATAAAATTGTTTTACATTATCAATACGGTTGACCATATCTACAAACTAATAACACGCAGTTGTATTTATATATACAACAAAATAGTGATTTACAGTGTGAACGGGAAGGCTAATTTGCATATTGATTTTGAACATTTGATTTTAATAAATATGTGCTTAGTATTATTGATTTCTAATTGTTTGGTTTTATCTTAATGAATATGAGCAAAGATCTCTTCAATAAATCTTAAAAGAAATTTTTTAACGAGAAGAATTAACTGTAATTTTAGGGGCCGGGTTAGCTCAGTTGGTAGAGCGTTCGGCTAGAAATCACAAGGTTCCTAGTTCGATACCGACCCTCGCCAACTCAGCGTATGAGTAGCACAGGGATCTATGCGGTAAAGTAAGGAGCTGATAGTAGGTGTGGCGCTCCACATCAGACGCCAAAACAATCTCCTTCGTCTAGCGCTATTGAAAAGGGGATAGGCTGACTGGCTGATACCGACTTTAAGCCGCCCGACGACTTCACTTTTACTTACTTCCTATTTTAACTAAATTGTTAAAATATGAAAATTTAGCAATGAAAGGCTGGAGTGATTGAAGAGTAAGTTTCACTTGTTCTGTTTTTTTATTATAGCCCCCTATGTTTCAAATAATTTTATCTGCATTCTTATTTAGTTTCATAAGTCTTTCTAATTTAATATAATATTTTATTAAATTAAAACTTAAATACGTGCGCCTGGGGGGTGCTTATATTAGTTGGTAAAACTAAACACAAAGCAATAACAAAATATCGGACTGATAGAAGGTTATCAACAACAATGGAAAGGTCAATAAACTTGCTGTGAGATGCCAAGATACTAAGAAATTCTTTCTATCCAACAATACCAATCTGCACAATTTTTTTCTTTTGTCGAAATAGAGAAGTAGAGAGAACGTTATGTAATAATAATGGCGGCCAGTCTGAAACAGAGTAAAAGGCCGCGTTCCTTTTAAAGTGGAACTCTTTCAAAAGAAAGGAGAGAAATAAACCAAAAAAACAAAGGATGTATGTAGATTTCACAATGCACTAATTGATAATTAGCCTCAAAGAATTTTCTGCAATTTTATTGTTTTTTTTTATTTTTTTTATTTTTTTACTTGGCTGCAACTTGCAACAACTCCGCTCTTTGATGTAACACATCTTTTTCCCTGAAACAATGCACATGATGGCATACAAACAAGCGTCTGTGAAAATAAACAAGCTATGTTAATATTAGGCTTATAT
>CM042147.1:2250597-2255597 GCA_023376005.1 Doryteuthis pealeii
ATTATTTTATTTTTTTTTAATTTCACAATCTTCTAGCATAACCAACAAAACTTCCCACCATCCATCACATATATCTGTAAAGAACGCATACGTGGACTCTAGTGACACACACATCCATATAATATATATAATATATATATATATAATATAATATTATATATGGGAGTAAATATGGAAAATGAATCCGACACATATTAAGAAGTTGAAAAAAAACAAGTGTTCTAAGAATAAGATGAATTTACTTATCGACGCTTAAACGTTTCGGTTTCATTAAACCTTCATCAGGTTATTATAGGTAAAGAAATTGATGATGTTTTTATAGATGACAGGAGATTAAAAAAATCTTTATAAAATTTCACAACAAAAAAATATCACAACAAAAATAATTTATAAGATTTTTCATCTCCTGTCATCTATAAAACATCCATAAATTTCTTCACCCCATAATACGTCCTGATGAAGGTTTAAAGAAACTGAAACTTGTAAGTGTCGATAAGGAAATTCATCTTATTTTTGGAACACTTTATTTTTCAAATTTCTTAATATATAATATATATATATATATATATATATATATAAAGTAATTTGTAATTTGCTTGAAGCATTGTTAAGTATGTTATAAAATAATAAAATTCGAAGGCAATACAATGCGTAAAAATAAAACAAAAAGATGTTTATATGTCTAATCGATTTCAATTTCTGAAATAAAACTCTGATGATAAAGCTTCGCTTTGAAATCGATTAGACATATAACATCTTTTTGTCTTTATTTTTTACGCATTGTATTGCCTTCGAATTATTATTTTTATATATATATATATATGTGTGTGTGTGTGTGTGTGTGTGTGTGTGTACTGCTGGAGAAGCAAGGACGAACTCATAAATGACGTTCTTCCGTGGACACTTACACATGGACACGAGTTTAGGTCGACCAGCAAAAATCTACATTAATCAGCTCTGTACGGATTCTAGAATGCCGTGGAAACCTAGCAGGAGCAGTGACCGACAGGGATGTTTGGCGAGGAGACTCATAAGAATCTGTTCTAACAGTGTGGCCTGATTATTACGATGATGATATATATACTAAAGCAACTGGATATTTTACGAATTAACGGATACGTAGGTAATATCGGAATATCCAGACGCCTAGGATCAAAGTGTCAGTTCCCAACGCTTCTGCTAAAGATCAAGTGTAGTATCTGTGCCAAAGGAAAATTCATTAAACTATGCTTTGAAATACATATGCATAGACGGTTAATATTTCGAAGCGGATAAAATTCACTACTTTTTCAAGAAGTAAATATGAAAAAAAAAGTGTCAATTCATTTTTACTTAAGAGCGTTCGGCTAGGAATCCCAAGGTTCCTAGTTCGATACCGGCCCTCGCCAACTCAGCGTATGAGTAGCACAGGGATCTGGTGGTGAAGTCAGGAACTGATGGTAGGTATGGCGCTCCACCTCAGATGCTAAAAACAATCTCCTTGGTCTGGCGCTAGTGAAAAGGCGATAGACTCCCTCGCTGTCTGGCTGATACCGACATTAGGCCTCCCCGACGACGACGATATGTATATATAGGGTGACCCCAAAAAACAGACTTTTTTTTAAATGTCAGGGCTATTTTTTTTGGGGGGGTCACCCTATATATATATATATATATATATATATTATATGAATTAACATTTTTTTTTGAAAAAAACAAATGATGTTAATAGTTTGCTGACAGAATCTGTTTCGACCTTTTTAATAGAGCGGACTTCATCAAGAGCAACTTATGAATGAAAGACGGAATAAATAACTGTTAGAATTGAAGGTACAAACGAACGCTAGTGTTCGATGCTGGATTAAAAAATAAATAAATAAATAAAAAATAAAAAGATAAAAAAAATTATATTCATATGTTGCTCTTGATGAAGACCGCTCTATTAAAACGGTCGAAACAGATTCTGTCAGCAAACTATTAATATCATTTGCTTTTTCAAAAAAATTTTAAATTCATACTGTCGGATTAATTCATATATATATATATATATATATATATATATATATATGATCAGAGTTATATATGTATTTTCAAAAAAAGACTGTTTTTTTATCACCCTGTATATTACTATTGGTCAGTTTCATTAAACCGGATGTATAATATATGTGCATCTATATGGTTTTCTGTCTAGCTATCTGTTTCTGCTAATGTATCTGCCTGCCTGTGATAGGTCTTCATCGTCGGGGTGTCCTAAAGTTGGTATCAGCCAGAGACTGAGGGAGTATATCTCCTTTTCACTAGTGCTCGACAAGGACATTTTTTGGCGTCTGAGGTGGAACGCCACACCTACCAACAGCTCCTTACTTTACCTAACATATCTCTGTGCTACTCATACGCTGAGTTGGCGAGGACCGGTATCGATTCAGGAACCTTGTAATTCCTAGGTGTACGCTTCTACCGATAGAGCCGATACAGTAGTGACTGGAAGACATCAACACCGTCGAACAGATACTACTGTCTGATCCTGTTATAAGGTGGTCGAAAAAAAACTGTTCGTTATGTTGATGTCATTTACTAAACTGATACGAAACCAGAAGAATCGGGCACTTAGTGCGAATCAATATCACTAGAAATGGTTTGTTAAGCATAGCACCACGCGAGACCCTCCAGTTCGTTATATACAGAGTTATCTGCTTAGATACCTACATTGTTTACAAGTGTTCATTATTTACATATATGCCTCTACGTATGATAATGTATCTATGTAGCCACTTACATTTAAGCTTTCTCTCTCTGCATATATATATATATATATATATATATATATATTATATATAATTATGTATGTTATGTTCTTGTGAACGTTGTTTGTTTGGTCTTTTGAAGCATTGGAAAAAAGAACAAAAACAAGAAAAACAGAACAAAAATCAGAAATTTAATATTCAATTGTTGTTCTGTTCCTGGTTTGATCAATTCCGATATTTCGGGTGAACATTTACCCTTTTCAAGGTATATGAGACGGTCTGGAGAGAAAAAAATGAAATGCTGTATATGAGGGAATATATATATATAATATATATATATATATATATATTGGTAATATTTCAGAGTTGAAATAAAAGAAAATAAAGTGCTCAATTACGAATGTAAGAGCTGTATTTATATATATATATATATATATAGAGAGAGAGACAGACAGACAGACAGACAGAGACAGATAGACAGAGACAGAGACAGAGAAGGAGTATAGTTCTACATAGGTACATTATTAGTATGCAGAAAATATATATGCATATGCATATATATATTATATATATATATATATATATATATATATATATATATATATATAAATATTTCTGTGTTTATATAAATGTAATGCATTCCATTTATATATATATATATTGCGTGTGTGTGTGTAGATATATATATATATATATATATATATAAGAAGAGAGAGAGAGAGAGAGAGAGAGAATATGTATACGTTTACATATGTACATTATTAGTATGCAATTAATATATATGCGTATATGCATGTGTATGTGTGTATTTGTGTGTGTATGTACGTGACTGCATGTGAATGTATAGCACATTATCAATGTATCTACATACATACCCTCTGTCTCTTTCTCATATATATATATATATATATATATATATATATATATATATATATTATATATATATATTGAGAGAGAGAGAGAGAGAGAGAGAGAGTGAGAAATAGACATGTATTTATGTATGTATCTACATAGATAAATTGCTAGTGTGCTATGAGTGTATGTGTATGTATTGACTATTAAATATATTGATATCTGAGTACATGTGTGCGTGTGCAATTATGTACGCATCAATTTACACGCATTCACATACATTCTTAAATGGTCACCCATCTAAATATTGAACAGTCTTTTCGCTGCTTAACTTAAGTGATCCAGCGAGAACCGGTGTTTCAACGTGACTTAACTGTAAGCAGAGTGTATGAAAATATTGACTATTTAGACACACACAAACACACGTAAATATATGCATACACACACGTATATATATATATATTATATATATTATATATATATGCATATATCAAATTAGTTTGATATTCGGTTTCTTACATTAGCTGCTATTTCTTAAATGGTCACCCATCTAAATATGGAACAGTCTCATCGCTGCTTAACTTAAGTGATCCAGCGAGAACTGGTGTTTACAATGTGATTTATCTGTAAGCCGAGTGTATGAAAATATTGACTGTTTAGACACACACAAACACGTAAATATATGCATACATACACGTATATATATATATATATATATATATATATATATATATATATATATATATATATATATATATAGCACGTGTAGTGGTTAATGGACTCGTCGATTCGAGTTCAATTCCTAGACGAAGCTGTTGGCATTTCACATAGCGCTAATACCCTTGGTATAAATCCATATATTCTCCCTCCAGCAATAGTAGGGTAGACTGGGCCCTTCAGCCTTGCGTTGGTAACCAGTCTAGGAGAGGGATAACTCTGAATTAAAAATTCCTGAGGTCGGTCGTTGATTGGCTTTGTGGCAACCCTTGATGCACAAATTCTTTCCTATCGACTGTGCCAAAAAGTGTGGATGGTCCAACACAAACCTTCACCACTATAAACAAATCACTGTGTAGATGTTCATTGTATGAACACTCATACGTCGATCGACGGGAGAGTCCACCATATATATATATATATATATATATATATATGCATACATGCGTGTAAGTCTATGTGTCCGTGTGTGTATATATGTGAATGTCATATTTATATACACGCATCCATTTATGTATACGTTTAAGTGCATTTATATGAGTATTTTCATTATATCACATCTTATCGAAACTGAGCAACCACCTTACCCTTTTTCAGCTTTTAATTAAATCTATAAAGCTAGATGTTTGATTTGATCAAATATTATCAAAACAGGCATATTAACATCAATTGTACACTAAATGAATAAATAAATATGTAAGTATGTGA